>JH153861.1:18433-38941 GCA_000226015.1 Mnemiopsis leidyi | reverse complement strand
AAGTTTAGTAAGCGAACATTTACGTAGTACTCCAGAACCCCTGCTAGGGAACCTGTAATACAGGAGTCAGTACAGTCAGGATTAAGTTTAGTAAGCGGATATTTACGTAGTACTCCAGAACCCCTGCTAGGGAACCTGCAAAATAGGAGTCTTAGTGAGTGTAGAGTCTAACTGTGGCACTTAATAGTTAGTTTAGTTGTTAGGCAAGATTTTAGTTACTTAGCTTTAAGTATTTAGGCAATGTTTCAGTCAGCTTTAAGTAAGTAAGCAAGGTTTTAGTTAGCTTCAAGTAATTAGGCAAGGTTTTAGTTAGTTAGCTTTAAGTAAGTAAGCAAGGTTTCAGTGAGCTTTAAGTAAGTGAGCAAGGTTTAAGTTAGTTAGCTTTAAGTAAGTAAGCAAGGTTTTAGTTAGCTATAAGTAAGTAAGCAAGTTTTTAGTAAGTTAGCTTTGAATAAGTAAAAAATGTTTTAGTTTTTAGTTAGTTCAGTAGTCAGTTCCGGGATATCAATAAAATCCCAGAATTTGCTTCTAAACTAACTCAAAACTGTTGTAATCCTTTGATTGTAAAACACACGTTTCAAGTTTATCTTTATTAGCCGACTGCGCTACTAAATATTTGTAAAAATGAGAAAAATTGACCTGTTAGAGTGATACCCATCAGCAAAATAACGGGCTGCAGCGCCATCGCGGCCTGGCTAACAATCTTCCCGGTCTTGAAGTAGAAGAGAGAAGAGAGGTAGGGTAACAGAGCTCCGTAGCTGCGGAGAGACAGGATAAAACACGGTTTTTTTTAAATGTTTTGCCGCGTACTACAACCGCCTACAACCGATTACCGGATATAGACAGGATAAAACACGGCTTTTTAAAAAATGTTTTGCCGCATACTACAACAGCCTCGGCAACCGGTTACCGGATATAGACAGGATAAAACACGGTTTTTTAAAATGTTTTGCCGCGTTCAGCAACCGCCTACAGCAGATAACAGCGTACTTAATAAGGCTACACGATTCCAGACTCTCGAAGAATAATCTGTGCAACTTTTGTTTAACCCTATCTCACCGACAACAGATGCTTGAAAGTACTACTACTACTACTTAAAAAAAACCTAGCTACTGTTTCTAACTACTGTTTCTAGGTTCTTTTGTACCTGAAAAATGGTAGACCCATCGCCATAGAGCCTAGGCAGACACAGATGAGAATCCACCAGTTGTAATGCCGCTGAAACCAGGACCTGGCCATGCTGCAACTAAATAACAGTCATGATAAAAACAAACCAATTCAAACACAAGGAAAAGTCTTATAAGATCAATAACAGTCATGATAAAAACAAACCAATTTCAAACACAAGGAAAAGTCTTATAAGATCAATAACAGTTATGTTAACAACGAACAAATTTCAAACACAAGGAAAAATATTACAAGATCAATAACAGTCATGATAAAAACAAACAAATTTCAAACACAAGGAAAAGTATTATAAGATCAATAACAGTCATGATGATTTCCAACAAGCAATTTCAAAACACAAGAAAAGTATTATAAAAGCATTAAGAGTCTTAGAGTTATGATAAATTCCAACAAGCAATTTCAAATACAAGGAAAAGTATTGTAAGATCGGTAAAAGTCATGGTGAATTCCAACAAGAAATTTTGTTAACACTAATAAAAGTACTGTAAGACAGTAACAGTCATGATAAATTCCAACTAGTAATTTCAAACACAAGAAAAAGTATTTTAAGATCAATAAAAGTCATGATAAATTCCAACAAGCAATTTCAAAGACAAGAAAAAGTATGAAACGTTTTATAATTAGAGTGACAGAAATTTAGAGAGGAGATAAAAACTGGTCGTTTAGTGGCTGCTTTCATGATGCTCACTGTCATGACCAGCCATTACGTGGTGACGGGGTTTTATTTTATTGTGTGAACTTACGAAAAAAGCGTCCACAAATATAGCAAAATAAAACTTTAACGGATATTTGAATATAAAACAAGATTGATGAACGACTACTAACGGGCGCTTAATGCAAGCACTAAGAGATGATAAGAGCACATTATCTCTTATCATGATTGTCTTTTGATCGTGTCTTTTTAGAAGTCTAACGCTCATCAAAATTACCTACAAAGTTGTTTAAAGTGATAATGATCATCTAATACAACTTAATTAGTCACAGAAAGCAGAGCGTGCCTCCAGCTAGGAAAGACATGATCCTTTTTGTCGTGCAATTGTAATGATTAATCGTGCTTTGGGGCTGTCATAATCTGATCCACCGTCAAATTTTAACTGGAGTATTGCTGGTCTAACTTGACATCTTGCTCAACATTGATAATTACATTTTTGGACCATAAGAAGTCAATAGATGCCAAATAGGGGTATATACATATGGTTCTTAGATTCCGGCACCGTCAACATCTGATTTGCCGTCAAATTTAATTTTAACGCTGGTATCTTGGTTACTGCTTCCAGAACAAAAAGGAACCAAACCTCTTTGCCTTTTTGGGAACCCTTAAAATCTGCGTATTGGGCGAGAAACCCTCAATTGTTAACAGCCTAGCTAACTGCGGCCTGTAGGTTAGGAATTTTAACTCTTTTACAGTTTAATCCAGTTGTTAATTGTTCCTTTCTAGCCGCACAGTATCAATGTGTCTCTCCTTACTCCTGCCCTTTATTCCTGGGATCCCCTTATCCCTTTTTTGTTTGTGTAATCAACGGCCCAAACCTGGAAGTCCAGTGTGAAGGAGCTAACTGCGGCATTTTCTCAGAGTCATGGCACCCCTTGGGTGCTCAGACACTTTCAATAGTGGAGTCGATGTTTTCAGGCCCCCCGCAGGAGTGTCTGGTGCCAGTGCCAAGTTCAGCAACCTTCGTGCCCCAGAGATGGCTCAACGGCGTTTGGGTTGGTTGCAGATTTTAAAAATAAAACGAAACGAACTCACCGTTAAGTTTTACTATTACTGGTTTAACTTTTTAATTCCCAACCCAGGCCCTTCAACTTTAGTGTGTGATTTTTTGTGTGATCATGTCTTTTTCCTACTTTGCACAGTGATTCACTGTGTTAATATTGCAGTTGTTTACCTTGCTGCGGCGCATCACATCGTATTTCTACGCCACTAGGCACTGTATCACCAAGTCGCTCTGGGTGTGTAACTAGTGCACGGTGATCTATGAGGTAATTCTTTGAAAATGTTATCAGAAACTTTAACAATAACACGCCTATATCCTCTCAGGGTCCCGGCCTCAATCACAGTGTTTAAAATCACAGAGTTTAGACAGTTCTTACATTAAAGTATGTTGCAAAGTTATTACTCGGGATGTTTTTGACGTATAGAAAGATTAAAGAATAGTTCTTAAAATTGAAAAATGAAAAACTCTGGGTGTTGTATTCCAAACCCAAGTACACCTAAAACAATAGCTCTATATAAATCTGGGCAGGTCGTTTGTCGAACTAATGTAACCTAAAGCTTCACTTCGGAAATGTTCAACCTCTCAGAAAGACGTCTGCTAAACTTTAACAGAAAAAGCTCCAGGTCACGATCAGGCTAACAAAAGGTGGTGCAATTTTACCCCCTTTCATTTCGATGATGCGTCTTTTATTCGGTTACTGCTTTCTTGCTATATCGATTGGGTAAGAGAAATTTCCTAACTCCAAATTATGACGATTATAAGTCGAGGCATTGATTTTGTTCTAAGACTAAACCCAAGCAGGCCTATAAAGCTGTGAAACTAGATATTCGGGAGTTATATTGATCACTAGAGTAAAAACCCTGTCTACCGTGCCTCTATTTACCGTGTCCCTCGATTTATCGGGCTCTCTCCCTTCCCCCACGCGAGGCCTAGTAAATAGAGGTTTTTACTGTACTTAACTATATTTAACTACTCAAGTATTTGACTATATTTACATTTCAAAAAGAGAAACGAAGAAAAAAGTCCGGAAAATAATCCATCTCTTCAGGCTGGCTCTGGCGGGGGAGCCTGAAAACATAGCTCATCTCGGAACAGCATCTCAGATTGACGATTGGTATTACGCTTCTACCGCCGACAAGGCGATCGATGGAAATACAAATGGATTCATGATACACAAATCGATTGCGGTGAGTAAAGTAGTCATGATTTTTTACCAAAAATAAGCTCATTTAGTGGTAATTAGATGAGTAATAAAGTCGAGTCCCGAAGGGGCGACTCTTTATTGCGAACCGAATTACGCCCTTTTTCTGCAACTTAGGACGGATTATATCTTATTTTCTTCTTCTTCTCACTTCAGGCCACGTGATATGAATTTTAATCCATCTACCTATAACAGGCCTTAGAGTATCCAATATCCATCTAATTAATTATTTATCTAATTACAGATTCAGTATTTCAGCAGCTTCAGTACAAAATTATTGATACAGTATTTCAGCAGCTTCAGTTCCCTTTTTATATCAAGCTTGGGTGCTAAGAGTCGCACATTCGAATTTTCTGTACTAAACGCTATGCACTTGTTCTAATTATGTTGAAGGTTAAGGCCATATATTGCTAAAATTTGGAAAAAATATTACGATTAAGATAAAATTCTCTGCTGCTAAGAAGGACAGGGGCTTAATAACAATGATCATTCATCATTACCGTAGTCTATGATAAAATTATTTTTACATAGCATTTAACTGTATATATACTGTAAAATGACAATAAATCATATATGACAATAAATCATATATGACAATAAATCATTTTATTTCAGGTCACTAAATCATACGGCGCGGGCGCGTGGTGGAAACTAACCTTCCCAAAACCGGTTTACATAGACAAGATAACAGTTCACCACAGGACTGACTGTTGTATGAACAGGATTGTGGGGATCACGGTCTACGTGGATGAGGTCTTAGTGGGGACTCTAGAGCAAGCTGCTGCCTCCAATACGATCGAAAATGTCGGCAGGACTGGTCAAGAGGTACTTATCCGAGGCTCCAGCAGAATCAGGGACGGCTACATCCAGATCTCCGAGGTGGAAGTGTTCGGAAGGGCGGAGGACGTGAAGTGTTACGATTCCTCCGGGAAAGAATACCGAGGGGGCGAGTCTTACACCCGATCTGACGGTAAGGTGTGTACTTGTGGAATCCGTGGTTTGATTTGCAGATGTGAGGGGGGTGACATAACCTGCCCAACCGGTACTTTCAAGTGGACAAACCAAGTGTCCTGCACGGCCAAGTGCATCAAGAACCCTGGTTATTGCTCGAGTTCTGGTGACCCCCACTACAGGTCTTTTGACGGACGGTACTATGACTTCCACGGTCAATGCACCTACCAGGCAGCCAGCTGTGGAGACTTCAAAGTCAACTTCAAGAACATTGACTTCTTCAACCGAGCACCTCGGTACACACTGAGAGCTGAGCTGGTGTATAAGGGAGTGACCTACAGCATAGCTAACAGATACCAAGCCATGGTCAACGGTGAAGCGGTTCAGGTACCTTATGTGAAGTCCTACACGAACGGAGACCGGGTGGAGGTTCTCAACAACGGACAACTTGAGATCCGTCTAGTTCAGCCAAGCAAGGACAAACTCCCGGCCGTGAGAGTCAGAGCTACAGATGCGGTTCATTTGGGTAACTCATACATCCAAGCTGAAGTATGGCTCCATGGCTCCTGTGCGGATGTGACTGAGGGATTGTGTGGAAACTGGAACGGGAACGGGGGAGACGATCTGACCGGAGGTACTCCTAACACTCTGGGTACTCTTCACCAACTCTATGACGAGGATTGTCCAGCTCCTCCAAAACCCTACCACCCTTGTGATGACATCCCTCAAGGTCACGAAAGTGCATCTGCCATTTGTGACACCCTTAAACAGGCCCCATTCACCAGCTGCCACAACACCGTTCCTTATGGAAATCTAGAGGGTGGTGTTTATCACAACTGCATCACTGATGTGTGCCACTGCTTCATGGACAAGAGCTGTGCTTGCTCTCAGTATGACAACTATGCTTCCAGCTGCATTGAAGCCGGTGTCGACCTTTCAAATTGGAGAACCTCTGTAGACTATTGTCCGTTCGAGTGTCCCGAGGGACTGACTTACTTGTCAGCCGGTCCAGTTCCTACCCCGACTTGTTTGAACAAGGAACCAGAACAGGAAGGCACGGTTAGAGGTTGCTTCTGTCCAGCAGGACAGTTCTTACAGGACGGTCAATGTGTCCCCAGTAGTGAGTGCAGGTGCATCTACGAGGGTAGTTTCTACGAGCCTGGTGCTACGATAAAGAAGGAGGGAGAATGTCAGGAATGTACTTGTGGAGGGGCCGGTGAGATGACTTGTGGTTCCATCTCTTGTGACATCCCCACTTGTGAAAGTAACCAGGTACTCGCTCGTAAGGACGATCTTTGCTGCCCTTACTGCGAAAGTGATTGGGTTGAAGCGGTGAATCCTGAGGAAACGATCAAAGAGGGACAAGATGTTGTTTTTCTATGCCAAGTTAATACCGGGGGTGTGTCTAAGGATGACATCACATGGTCCAAAGAAGGGGAAGAAATTGAAAGTGGAGTTTCTGAGGACGGACTCAGACTTAGAGTAAATGATGCTGGTGAAGAAGATGCAGGAACTTACACCTGCAGAGTCACTAAAGGAACTTCCACAAGCCAGGCCGACTTCCAGCTTACTGTTGAAATTCCGAAACCTACCATATCCTTCAAACCCAAGAAATCCAAAGTTACTTGTAAAGCCAACAAAAAGTGCAAAGTTTCGTTCGAGATCACTAAAGTGGATGGAGGGGAGGTCAACACAAAGTCTGTTCAACTCTGCAAATTAGTGGGAGAACAATTGAAGAGCTGCAAGAAGATGTCCTACAAGAAAAAGAAAGATATCTTTATTGGAAACGTTAAGAAGCCCTCGGCTGACGACTCTGGAGACTACGTGGCGGTGGTCACCCAGGACGGCAAGAAGATTGTGTCTGATCCCGTTGTCGTTCTGATTAAATAGACTGGAAATGGCAAACATTTTCAAATATGTGATCTTGTCACGCCTTCATGCATTCGTTATTAGTTTAACTGCTTCATGGTGTTGTATTGTTTCATCTTGGCCAAATCAATAAATCATATATTTGAGGGATGTACAATATAAAACATTTAAAAATGCTTAGTAATTTTCTGTTTTTCGTGTTCTACAGAAAACACTGCATTACTATTTGCACCTAACTTAGTAAAAGTAAGATGCTGTTACCACATAATATGTTATCGCCATGTAGCAGCGATGATTAGATTCCGCGACAATCGAAAAATAAGGTATGACCCAGCAACCGATAACTAAGAACGGATATCAGAATTTTTTATCAAGTGGACATTTGCTTACCAAGGCAGGACTGACAAATATTGAGGAATAAGGCTTTAGAAATTTCCGGCTGTTTCTCAAAAATTCTGCTGTGAAAGACTTATAATAAAACAAAGATTTATTCGATATAAAATTATAGGAAGCAAAATAATTTTTAGATATGTCAAAAGTCGAAAGGTCAGTCAATAATTCATCATTTGATGGGGTCAAAAATAAAGAAAAAAAAATTAAAAAGAACCACAGTTCTTGAAAAGCAATAATAAACTTTATCATACAAACAAGACTGCTTGAAAATATCATGTTTCCATTAGAGCGGATTGCTCTTCGAAAATGCAAATTAAGAGGGTCAACCTTGTTTCTAAAAGTAGCATCAATAATGTGAAGCATTTAGTTCTCAAATCTGCAGTTATATCTAGTTGAAATATGTAATAATGTGAACTTGAAGCATTTAGTTCTTAAATCTGCAGTTATGTGATCTAGTTGTAATATTTAATTTTGTGTATTCTGGTAGGTATTGTCCCTATTTTCGATGACCAATGTTCCTCGGGGCTTAGCTCCCATTTCAATCTCTTGTCCAGTCCTGCATAGGAAATTTCAAAGTAAGAAAAATTAAATATATTATTAGTTTGATTGATTCTAAAACTGTATAGCAAACGATGGAATAAGGCCTTTGGGAAAAATTTCATTCTTTCAAGCCAGCCTTAAGGCTTTTAAGTAGGTTTTTCTCATATCCTGTCAAAATTTAACTTCAAATTTTTTATCTCTTCTCAATTGCAATTGGTTCAATTTTAGCTTGTTAGTTCTCGTTAAAGAATCGTTAGGGAATATTGACAATCACGTAATGAGTTAAAACGGCTTTAAAAATTTATGGACTTTTCTTAGACCATAAAGTTGATTTAAGGGCGTATACCTTTCTCTTTTGTTTTTTCTCCTTTGAGAGATTATAAGCACGATGAGAAGAGCGATGGCCGCCAAAACTATGACGACAACAACGACAATCACCGATACCAATACTTCGTCGATTATTTCTGAGAGCATCGCGGTTAAAAAAAGAAAGAAAATGATCACAAAATCGATTTATGTATATTTTTTAATCTGCAGGTGACATTTCATCATTTATTTTCAATCTATTTTCAAACACTCACGTCTGCACTCTCCTATGTCTATGTTTCCATCATCACAGGTGAAGACTTTTGATTTAGGTCTGGTTCCTATCTTGTACTCATATTCGTCAATGCAAGTTATCGTGATCTTTTCGTTATGATACAGCGATCTTTTGTCAAAGTCGTCTTTAATGTTCCTTTTGCTGAGTTCCGTGCCATTGTATTTTTCTAAATTGCACATATCTGGAAAATATAGATCTCAAATATGACATTTGCTCAATGACACTCTGCATTCTCAGCGTTTGTTTGGAATAAATGCTATTTTTGATAATTAACTAGTTATTTGAAGAAAAGAACATTCTTTTCTCAAAAGAAAAGTCATGGAAATTCTATCGTTGCAAAGAATTCAGGCAATTGAAACACCTCCCTCGTGCGGTTTTTCTCGACTGCTATTTAAACTAACCATGACAAATAGGATATTCCTCCTGGCTGCTAATTAAACTCACCATGACAAATAGGATATTCCTCCTGGCTGCTAATTAAACTCACCATGACAAATAGGATACTCCTCCTGGCTGCTAATTAAACTCACCATGACAAATAGGATATTCCTCCTGACTGCAAAGGAACTGATCGCTGACTCCAAACTCCTGATTAGACCCATCAGGACAGACAGCAGTGACGGTGGTGCTCTGTAACACTCTAGATCCTGTTGGAGGTACAAGAGCACCATTAAGAGACTCTTTACCACCCACCACACACACTTCACTCCGCGCGATACAGTTGAGCGCGTTAGTAGACCCTCTCAGTTGGGTGGTGAGGGAGGAACTGAGGCAGGGTGTGCAGGTCATGTACCCTCCTGGACTCCAGGACCCGTAGTCGCATATCTCACACTTGTCCTGGGCGGAGTTGACTCCGTACCCTGCCGGACATTCCGTACACTCGTTGTTTATCGTCACTGAGTTGGCCGGACAAGTTGTGGTTGTCTCAGTTTTCTTCACTGATCCCTGTGATAATGTGATAGCTTCACGTTTTCGGGTGCTTCCTATTTGGTATTCCATCGTGCTTATGCTGGATTGTATTTTCGCCACATCACGATCGAGCACGCCTTTGTCTGCTAGATTTTGTGTCTGTCTTAAGACAAAGTCCATGTCGACTTCAGTTGTTGCAGCATCATACGAACAAGTGAACCCTTCTAAACTGCACTCTGAAGACGTTGTGCACGTAATCTTTGCCTGTGTCTCCAGGGTGGTTTTGAGTCCATCTTGAAGTATAGTTCTTGTCGTTGGATTTTGGCAGTCTAGCGGACTTGTTGATTTGAATGACAGCTCGAGATTTGCTTTCCTTGATGTCGCAGTTATGAGTACTGAAAGTGTATTCAGGTTATATCAGGTGATTGAAGGGATTACGCGGTACAAAACTCAGTGAGTCAGGTCAGAATATCCAACCAGATAAAACGATTTCTTGATTTAGAGGATCCGGAATAAAAAATTAATTGTGTTGTTTTGTTAACAGTCCCATCACACACTGGTGTTAGTACTGGAAACTTTTAAATTCATTTTGCATTGAACAAGGATTGATGCAGTCGGATTATAAGCATATCCGAACTTTGGCAGATAAACCCAATTTTAAGTTCGACACCTAACATAGATTCACAAGATTTGCAAATAATTAAATCTTTACTACTATTAAATCTAACATATCTTTGTCATAAACTCACTCTGGCACTGGGGTGGATCGCCGTTCGGATTTTCGGTTGTTACAATGGACCACTGTCCTGTTTGTGAATCACATGTGTAGTCCTTAAAAGGGATAAAAGTGGAAATCGAACTAATTTCACAATAATGGCAAGCGGCCTTTTAAAAGCGACTGTCAAAATTTGAGCACTACCTCAATTACCCTAGTAACCACGGCACAAGCACCCTTATAGTAAATAGTACTTAAAAAAAGTAATCACCAAAATCATGTTCAGTCACATGTGATTTATGTGCCCCGACTGGGAATTCGTTTTTTATATTTATTTACATAGAGATCCTTTCATTATTGTACTTTAATAAATATGTATTTACATTTTAAGGCCAATTAATTGCCAGCCCGGTTAGGGCTACAAACAAACAAGAAATACCGTTAAGTAAAAGTTCTGTCAGGGATAATATATTAACCTGAGCGTCTCCAACTAATCGGTAACCATAGTCACATGCGTAGTACGCAGTGTTGCCATCCTTGAAAAGGATAGAACCGTTTGGAGTATCTTTCAGGTCTCCACATTTCAATTCAGTCTTTCTCTCTAAAAATAAGGGAATTAATTTGAAATGAAATTTTAAAGATGTTTTGTCTTCTAGATTCTGTAGTAAGGAGAAATTCTTACTTCAAAGAACACGAATATCTTACCGATACATTTTGGATAAGTTTTCACATCAAATTCGCTCTCGTCTGTCCCGAATTTTCCTCTGCACTGTGTTAGAGCGTTACCCTCGATATACGAATCTTCATTACAACTCAGAGTTGCGAAGCCCATAAAGTCCACCTTTAGAGCTGGACTCCAAGTTCCTCGATCGACAGCTTGCAGATCCGATATTTTACAGAATTCTGAAAAGTTATTCTAAAAATAGTATAATTCTACTCAATAATTTTTCTGAAACTAATTTATAAAATTTTAATTCATGATACGTCCAAAATTTCGAAAACTTTCATTCTTTCCAATCATTTTCCAATCATCATCCAATAATATTAATAACGTATTGTTCTACAACGAATGTCGTTTAATCCAATAATTTTACTGATACCTAATTACAAAAACAGTACTGAAAATATCTTTACGTTTTACTGGCAGCACGAACTGAGAGGAGGCTTCAGCATTTTGTGAATATTTAGCAGTGAAAGTAACAGTTCCAACTTTCTTGAGGGCTTCGGGTACTGCAGATTTGAACAATTGCTGAAATAATTGTTCAATTTTATTTCAAAATGATTAATTTATTTTGAGGGTATTATACCAAGAACTAAATAAGGGCCGATTAATTATGGAAAATGAGGTTTCAACCCTTCGAAAATTTGAGACTCCTCCCCTGATATACCGTTCTCTATAGGTTGTAAGTGTTATTACATAACTTACCTTCATGCCGATCTGAGATCCGCTTCTAACCCATGAACTAGTCCAAGCTATCGCTGCTCCTTGAGCATCAGTATTACTCTTCCAAGTAGCTCCTACGCTAACCACACTATCAGCAACTAGAACCTAGGATGACAATCTCCGTCAAGGGTTTTGTAATTTTCCTGATATCTGAATTTTTAAAGGTTTCTTTTTTAGCACAATTTGCTTTAGTAAGAACACATGCATTGAGCGCATCAATAATGAATTGAAAAAAGAACTATTATATTTATTTTTACCTCGAAATAAAGTGTGGCATCTTCCGAGAAGTTTCCTCCTAGAGCATCACTTTCAAAGTAACTGCCAGGGAATTCGAACTTGTGTGACACAATTCCTGTAGTTGTTAGCTGGTTAAAGATCTATTAATTTTTAGGATCAACATGACAATCCTTAAGAAGTTAAGTTTAAATATTACCTTGAACGCCCTGTCCTTAAATGTAACAACTAATCAATTCTACATAATGAATTAATGATACTAAGCTGTTAAGATTTGATATGATATGATATCCTCTCAGAGAAACTGTTGTTTCGGGACTATATGGTTACAAAACTTCCAGTTTGTCTTGATCTGTCACCTGACGTGCTTCATCGTGGTTGATAAAACAAAAGTTAATCATCACTCACCAATGACATACGATTGGACGATTCTGGTTGTTTCAGAGTACCCATAGTCCTTCACTGTGTAAGAACAAGACACGTCTTTGCCGTTTATGTCCTCACTACCAGTTACGGAGAACTTGCTGGAGTAGACTCCTGTTTCCGGCATCATGCCTAGAAAATAGAACTTGTTAGCCAATTTGTACTCTTCACAATTTTCGACAACACTGAATCACTATATCAGTATATATGATTAAATTATATGACTATCTGGCGTGCATAAATTAGACTTGGCCTAGACATTGCACAATCGATGAAAAAGTTAAGGGAGATAGAAATTATAAACATTACCGTAGTTCCTGCAAGGTGCAGTAGCAACAGATGGGCATGATACGGACTCAGCTTTAAGACAACAGGGACTGTCAAACCCGATGGGACCTCCATCACAACCAGGAGTGCTGCTGTCTACACCCTCTGTTGGGTGAGCACAGCAGTCTGCCCCGCTCTTGTAGGAGTAAGGGTGGGTGGGGGGACAGGAGCTCGTAGCGGTACCTGCAGGAGGATATTGTAATGGCTTGTACAGTGTGTATGTAACGTGAAGTTTGAAAAACTTAGCTATATTATCATTCGCTGTTTAATGTTTAACCCATGTATAAAATCAATGTATTTTTGAAATTATATTTTTGTTCAATGTTGAACCCATATAAAATAAGTAAAGTTTGAAATTATATTTTTGTTTAATGTTTAACCCACCTGGTGCTGCAGACCCCTTTACTGCTGTTGGTGTGTTGCTGACTCCTACTGTTTTGTCACCAATTTTCAAAGTTATTGAATTTATTATGAAAGGTGTAGGTCCAAGTTTGCATTCCACTTCAGCAGTTGACCCAAGAAGTATCCGCTGATTATCAGCCATATTATCGTCCACTGTAAAAATCTCAAATAAGTTACTAAGATCAATAGAGAAAGGCAGTTTGAGGAGTTGTCACAAATTTTGGCCAATGAGCTAGAAAAAGTGCGTTCTATCTTCAGATTGGTTAGAATTTGCGAATTTTCCCCAAATACCTTTCTCTACAATGATAGAGAATAATATTTGCATCTGGTCACATATCGCTTCTCGCTATTCCGTTTTCCACTTATTTTTTGTTTTAACTTGGGTATGAGATTGCCTGATGGCGCTCTTAAACATCTAGAAACTACGAATTTCACTTTTAGTCTTATATTGCAAGTGCTGCAGAGGCTCATACTACTTACTACTTAGATACTAATAAGTGTGGAAAAATTACCAAAATAAAACTCACGCTAAGCCTCGGTTACTTACTTCCTGAAATATTCGTTAAGTTATTTGAACTTGAAATAAACTCAATTATTTATAGCTATAAAAATGGTGAGACAAAATCCAAGGAATCATTTTACTGAATTTGAAGCATAAATGCTTTAAATTAAGTAAAATAATTCCTCGCATTTTGTCTCACCATTTTTATATAAACATAAGGACCATTTATATATAAACATAAGGAGGAAGCTGATGTCACGCAAAAATAACAAAACTCTGTCTCCAGACATCAAGTAGTCGCCTACCTAAACAACGTGGTTCATAAGCCGACTTTCCAGTATATTGCAGAGTTCCATCGTTACACGTCACCTTGGTTCCTCCAATTAGCAGATTTGGTGATCCTGCTTTGCTGGACTGGTCACAGGCCAGGTTGGAGATGAAGTTGTCGTGTTTCAGGGCAGCACCGTTCAGGAGACTGATCTTGTCGACACTTGGAAGTGTGCAGTCTGAAACGTTGAAGGATTAGAGTCTGGAAGTATCAGAGCAGAAAAGTGTTGCAGAGCATGGCAGCGAAACCTGACGGCAGCAAACCTTTCTTAACCTTGTAAGTATGAGTTTAGAAAGTTTTTAAGTGCCCCATAATAGTAAAATGGCTAAGTATACATTTGTAAGCAGATTAAATTTTTGTATGAAATCAGCTTTAGTTTGAAGTTTCACTGTTGCTCAGAAATTAGGCTTCACATACATTTCTCCTAATGTAGTTATGTAAACATCACGTTGTAAATATCAGACTCACGGCAACCACAACGCCACAGCACTCAAATGTGAAGTCACCAAAACAGCTGAAAATATCTCAGACAGCCGCGGTACATACGATTAAATAAATAAATAAAGAACAGCAGGTCACAACTTCGATTCTTCGATATATTGCTACATAGATAGATGGGTACTTTCTTCCGATTTCAAACATACACAAAAATCTCACCTCTGAAAGCGATGTTTATCCTCTGCACTGCCTGGATGGGCGTGTTGGATGCTCCAAGTGTGGCGGTACAGGTAAAAGTGTGGGAAGCTCCGGCAGCCTTCAGAGAACTTATCTGGGAGGTTGACAGGGCTAGGGTGGAAGTTTGGGATTTAGAGGCAAATCCTCCCTCTGAGGATGTGTAGACGTTGTTGGTGGTTGTTGAGGTTGTCCATTGTACACTTGTAAGGCCTTGTTGTAGGTCACTGAACACGCAGCTGATTGTGTGTGAGTTCCCGTTGATTAGATCAACGACCGCTGGAGATATCGCAGCAGCTGAAAAGTGTTTGGTTTGGGTTGTGATCCTATATAGCATTTACAGCTTGGTGGTTTTAACTTTGAATTACAATGCATAACGATCGACTGAAACGATGCAACCATGATGACTTTTGATATCTAAAAATGTGATGATATAAACGTTTTAAATGCGATTTTTTGAGGGGAATCTTAATTGTAAAGAATGATTAAAGGTGATCAGGTCAAAATGACATAAGTATATTCTTCCAAGACTCACCAGGTTTAAAGAGAGTTATGGTCTGTGAGGCTGACACGGCGGTTTTCTGTAACCCGACAACTATCTGGCATGTAAAAGTACTTGAATCCCCGGCAATCTTGAGGTTTGCTAGCTGAGCACTTGAAAGGGAAAGAGTGGAGGTTTGAGATGTTCCCGAAATGGTGCCATCCTGGGGGCTGTACACGTTTCCCGTGTTCGAGCTGGTTGTCCATTGTACCCCAGTAACTTGGGCGGGCAGGTCGCTTAGAACGCAGTTTATCGAGTGTGTGTCCATCGTGAACACATTTGCAGTGGTAGGTGTAATCGTTGCAGCTGTAAGGGAGGGCCATGTTTAGAAATGGCAAAATGTGTAAAAGATTAATTCGTTTTATCTCAGTCTCAACCTCTTTAAACCGCTCAATATTTGCATCTCCTTTCAAGAAATATTGGTCAATTTTATTCCACATAATTATACATGTTGCATACACACCACGTGTTATCACCCTTTACTTAGAAGAATTAAACATTTCAAAAAACTACAACCACTTACCCGGAGTATAAATGCTAATAGTCTGAGTTGATTGCAAGGGAGTGTTACTGGTTCCCACTGTGATCTTACATGTGAAAACATGGGCAGGATTACTACCCCCTGCTGTTTTAAGTTGCACCAACTGAGCACTGGAGAGGGTCAAAGTTGAAGTTTGGGAGGTTCCAGAAATAATGCCATCTTGAGGACTTAGTCCTAAAGAAGCGACATTTGTCCCTGAAATCCATTGTACACCACTTATCTGAGTCGGGATGTCGGAAATGACGCACGATATGGTGTGAGAGTCCATGGAATAAACCACCGCCGAAGAGGTAGAAATTGCAACAGCTGAAAGAAAGGACAAGCTTAAATTCAAACTTATTATTCATTATGATTTAACTCTATTTTTCATAAACTATCAAACGACAATATCTGATTCCAAAATGAACAATCTGATAAATATCTGATGAATCGTCTTACCGGGGGTGTAGACACTGATGGTCTGAATAGCCGTGATAGGCGTATTTTGTTTTCCAACAGCTATCTTGCATGTTATAACACGTGAAGGGTTGTTTCCGCCAGCTCTTTTTAGTTTAGCCAACTGAGCAGCTGACAGGGACAATGTTGAGGTTTGGGTATTCCCTGATATGGTCCCATCTTGAGGTGCCAGCGCCAGATCTGTCACAGTCGTCCCTGAAATCCACTGCACACCGGTGTACTGGCTTGGAAGGTCACTCAGAACACAGTTGATGGAGTGAGTATCGACAGACATCAAGGTAGCCGAAGTTGGAGAGATAGCGGCAACTGAAATGAAGACAGTATGACACCGTATTACAAAAACGTTCAAAACGTTGGAATTTTTCTTAGGAAGAACAAACAGTCTCCTAAAAGAGAAAAAACAGTTTACCTGGAGTGTATATGCTGAAATTTTACCTGGAGTGTATATGCTGACAGTTTGGGTAGCAGTGACCACCTGATTGCTGGTCCCCACAGTTATCTTGCAGGTGAATACATGAGCAGGGTTGCTAGCTCCAGCTATCTTGAGTTTTCCAAGCTGTGTAGGGGAAAGAGTGAGTTTTGAGGTTTGGCTGGTTCCCGATATGACACCATCCTGAGGAGCAAGTCCCAGACTGGATACGCTGGTTGCGGTTGTCCAGACAACGCCAGAAATCTGACTGGGTATGTCACTTATAACACAGTCTATTGAATGAGAGTCCACGGAGTAGACTGTGGCAGTAGCCGTTGCTATGGAAACCGCTGAAAAAAGCAGAGATTTTAGTTGGTTCTATGTGAGCTTGATACTCGTACGGAACAGAATTGCAATTAATACAAATAGTCATTTTACTATTCAAAAGAAGGAAGAGGGAAGAGGGAAGAGGGAAGAGGGAAGAGGCAAGAGGCAAGAGGCAAGAGGCAAGAGGCAAGAGGCAAGAGGCAAGAGGCAAGAGGCAAGAGGCAAGAGGCAAGAGGGATGACAGTCAGTACCTGGAGTGTAGATGTTCAAAGCCTGTGTCGCAGTGAAGACTGTGTTGCCAGTACCAACAGTTATCTTACAAGTGTATGTGGTTTCGGGATTACTGTCTCCAGCTGCTTTCAGAGCCACCAGGTCTGCACTGGACAGACTGAGACTGGCAGCCTGGGTTTTCCCTGCTGTGAGGGTGCCCGAGTTTTTGTTGAGGGTGATGCTGGCGGTGTTTGTGGTAGTCCATTCCACGTTGGTCTGGGTCAGAACCTCCTTAATAGCACAGTTGATTGTGTGGGTGTCTACAGTGTAGATTGTCGATGAAGTTGGAGATATTTCAACGCCTGTAAAGGTTGATAGTTTACTTTTATAAATCCAATGCATACCCATTACTCTATTAAAGTGTGAATTGTTTGTAATCATATAATGTTGCAGGGATTAATCTTATTTCATAATCACATAAAATCTAAAAAATACTCAAACTTACTAGGTGTGAACAGATTGATGGTCTGCGTTGCAGAAATAGTCGTCTCTCCCACCTTCACCTTACAAGTGAAGACAACAGTATCCGACACCACTTTCAAAGCGGTTAGTTGAGCGCTGGACAACGCCAGGGTGGACTTCTGCTCGAAGGTAGTGGCAGAATGAGTCCCGTCTTGAGGGCTGTAGACGTTGTTTGTCTTGGTGTTGGTGGTCCAGCTGACGCCTACCGCTGGTTCTCTAAGGTGGGCCAGTGCGCACGTGATGACGTGATCGTTCTTCATCGTGTAAAGGTTTTCTGTTTCCGGTGTTATTGTTGCAACTGAGAAGTAAGGACTATGACGAATTTTTGTACTTTGGGTTTCTCCGATTTTTTGTTGGTAATAGTACTATACTTTTGAAATATAGACTTTTAATTGCAATTATTGGTACACTACAGAGAAGATGGTCTTATTGATTCTTTCTACCAGCAATATGTTTTACGGGCAATAATCATGGTTCATACTAACTTCCAATGCAATAATTATGGTTCATACTTACTTCCGATGCAAAATTCTTTTGTTTCGCTACTCCCCAGAGTTTCATAACCATTAGCGTTATCCGGTAAGTAGTTAGGCTGTGCTACACCATTAATAGACACCTCAATCTGAAAGTTATTTAGAATTCACTTTAATTGTTCTACACCATTAATAGACACCTCAATCTGAAAGTTATTTAGAATTCACTTTAATTGTTAAAATAATGTATTAAGCGACCAGCAAGAAACAAATCTATTCCGTGATTTAAAATAGTGTGAAGTATGATTCAAACTTAATGCTGCACTGCTAGTCGCACATTAATTTTGTTTCAAAAGCCCTGATAAAGGAGTTGTAAGCTCTTAAAGGAATTAAAGTGCAACACTGGATTATCAGAAAAAGTTTTTTTGGGGAAGGTTCACAGTTCACATATCGTTTTAGCACGTGTAAGCGTTCCTCGATTTTGATTGGCCGAACGAAAGTGCGGGAAATTCAAAGTGTTAAGATAAAAGTTAACGCGTGAAAAAGCTTAAGATTTAAAGATAAATCCGACACATCCGAAATTGCTGCAAAGCACCTTCGAAAAAGAGAAGCTGTCAGTGCCACCAGTTCTCCATGAAACACAATCGTAGTGTCCGATGTTGCTGTCGCTGGTGAAGCTGCACGTGACTTCTGAATTCTGGCTGGAAAAGTCGCCACTGCACTGCGCCTCGTCAGTTTCCCCAGAAGTTCCTTTGACTTTGACGTACTGCGAATCTGTTGTTCCCGCTCCGGAGTTGTCCGATATTTTCACCTTTATTTGGTAGGTTACTGCGGATATTTTCATTTTTATTTGGTAGGTTACTGTGGATAATGGTGGAAATTTATTGCTCCTGTTATTCACCTTTATTTGGTAGGTTACTGCGGATAATGGTGGAAATTTATTGCTTCAGTTATTTACTTTTATTTGGTAGGTTACTGTGGATAATGGTTGAAATTTATTGCTCCAGTTATTCACAACCAAATTTAAGAAATTGTATTTTGTACCTTAACTTTATCATGGTTAAATTTATAAAAATGTGTTGATTTGATTGACCAATTTCATTCTACAAATAACAATTCTAATAATAAAAAATATTAGATGCAAATAATAACAATTATCAAATTCGAGTTCTCATGTCCCAGAGACTGTGAATTATGGGTCAAGATTTAGAAATAACCCTATTGGCCAAAGTGAGCTATTCAATGAATTTTGTGTGACCAGTTCTCTGCTGTTTCCAGCTAGACATAGACATAGATTTTAGCAATGATTCTAGCTTTAATGTGGAATTCGATTTAATGTGGATTTCAATTTAATGTGGATTTAAATTTTCGAAAAGTAAGGAAATTTTTAAAGGAGGTAAAACGTAATAAAGCAGCAGGTCCCGATGGGGTCCATGGGGTCCTATTATTTGTCCTTTTTATCGATAACAGAAACTTTATGCAGATGACACTAAAATTTGGCGCCAAATTAGAACATGGGAGGATCATGATGCTCTGCAGCTTGATATATGTGAGAACGGGCGGATTTCACTTTCCAAAGCCTTTAGGTCGATCTTACCTCCGAGATCTCACTACCACGCTTCTCCCTTACAGAATGATGCCACGATCCATTACCCCATTAATGCAAGAGATAATTAGCGGAATAATGCAAGAGATAATTAGCGGAAACTACGCAAACGAGATAACTCTCTCGTTATAGCCCAAATTAATGAGAAGAACAGCTGATAAGGACGATCTTCAGCGGAGTTATGCACTTGACCAATCACTACGTCTAGCGACTCATCAACACTCTCGATGCATTAATCCCCAATCTAGATCGTAATCAAGATAACGAAACCTGAGTAAATTGACCTGGGAAATAAATATCCCGACGCACTTGGACTGGATTATTCTCGTTCCCACTCTCGCTCTCGGTCACTCTCATTCTCCTGCTTTCTCACTTTCATCCCCGTTCTCGCCTCGGCGGTCTTTGATCGCCCCTTCTCCCTCATCGCGGACTCTTAACATACCATAAGTTCCTTTTGGTATATTTCAATTCTTCTCTAGGATAGAGTAACTTAAGTATCAATCACAACGCGGTCTTTTTCTTTTTTACTCTCCAATATCGTACTACTATAAAACTAACCCATTTCAGCAACACTACTATAAAATTAAACCATTCCGGTAACACTACTATATTAACAGGAATTAACAACAAATTAACCCACTTCAGGGATCTTACTCAATTATATTAGACTTTTACCATAAATTTTTTAATGTAACGAATAACGAATAACGAATTACGAATAACGAATTAGAACGTCTTATTACATTAATGTAATGTCAGACATATAAGAAAGTCACCCTTTAAAAATACCAAAAAGGTAAAAACTTAATAAATAAAAACATCGAAAAACGTTAATACACAGATCAAAAAAGTATTTAAGGAAACTTAGAGTTAGACTGAATGATTCAAATGAAAGATCACGTCAAACTCGGAGAAAGTGATTTGCAAAAGGTTATAGTAGAAAGAAATGTTAATCAAAGTTTATGTTTGACTCGTAAAACAAGAAACCTTCTAGTTCTAGTGTTCATCT
>JH153850.1:482511-493936 GCA_000226015.1 Mnemiopsis leidyi | reverse complement strand
TTAGTTCTGGGTTGTGAAATACTCTTAAACGGTTCAATGGAATCAGATTGACCTCCAAAAACAAAGGTAGGAGCATTACATTTAGAGAATCAGGGTTTGAAATTTGAGACACCTCCCCACAAATACCGTTCTCTATTATTCTTTATTTTGGAAATTGTGTAAGATATAACCAATAGTCCAGATATGAACTTAATAAACTTCCAAATGATACACAAATAAACTTCACCAACCTGGTAAAAATGAATCCTTCCTGGGATTAGATTGACCATAAGACATTCATGTATGAACCCACTAATATAAGCATAGTTGCCGTCTTCTGGAATCCAATGCCAAGCAAACTGGTGCGAGATAGAATATGCTGTGTAGTTCAGATCTCTTTCCAGCAGACCATAATTTACCTGCTCATGATGAGACACAGCATTTGTGTTCCATGAAAGAGCCATCTCTGTTGGATTTCTTGTGTATGACAGGCGGATTTGATTTGGCTTTTTTACCAAAGAAATATTCATTTGCGGTATTTCCAATCCACTATTAGGAGGGACTATTTCTGGAAAATCTTCAATTGTGTTTTCATATGGAATGAAGTATTCATATTCTTCATTTTGTGGCTCTCTGTCTGTGTCTTTTTCTTGTTGGTTGTTCTCTGTGCTCTCTTCTTGGTTGTTTTTTATGTCTTCTTCTGGTTCATTAACATCTGTGATTTCTCCTTGGTTGTTTTCTGTTATTTCTCCCTGGTTGTTTTCTGTGTTTTCTCCTTGGTTGACTTGTGTGTTTTCTCCTTGGTTGTTTCTCCCTGGTTGACTTCTGTGTTTTCTCCTTGGTTGTTTCCTGTGCTGTTTTCTGAATCTATTTCTGGGTCATTTTCTGTGTTGTTTTCAGCCAAACTCACAGTCAATGCAAGTAGCAAAACTGTTAATGTTAAAAAGAACTTTTGTACCATCAGATTGTTAAGGGACCTGTGGAGAAACGTGGTAATACAATGAAGCTGGACTTGCTTCCTTACATTTAAAACAGTCCATCTGCAAAGTTAGTCTAAATACGTCTGATGAAATGATAATTTATCAAAAATTCTAAATTCCTGCTGTAGTGTTTGGCTTCTAACAACTACAACTGTTTAAAATTTATAAAATTTGTACTAAAATTCAACTATAGAGTATTGGCTTAGGAGAGTCGGTGGAAACTCGCCCAGCACAAAATAGACTGACGCCGATGACCATTACTTCTAAATTCGGTAAAATCTGCTTTATATTAAAGAGCATAAATCTGTCAAGCATTATCTGTGAAACATGCAAATGGCTGTTTTGTGGATGGATTTAAATCTGATTGTTGGTATAAGTCTTATAAAGACATTGAATTTACCCCTTAAAAGTTTGGCATCGTCATGCTTGATGATCCATTTGTGGTCATCAAAATTCATACCCTTTCATTTGGATCCTACTATGGCACTTAGTTAAACATAAATTTGATTAAAAGTGAGGGGAGAGGTTTTATTGGGTATTGCCTTGACAACATGCAAATTAAAATAAATGAAGCATGGTGAATTGGATAAAAGAGCATTGAAGAGATGACATTTAATAACTATTCAACTTTTACGAGGGACTGAACATCAGGCAGTTGCTTACTATCTACTACCAAAAATAACGGCCCTAATTTTTGTTATCTATGCTGTGATATTTTCACTTTTAAAAATATACATTTAAATACATATCATCTGTAAAACAAACCTCATACAGGATCATGAATGAGGGGTTTATAAGAAGTAAACCCCAAGTTGAAGTGAAATGTCAGAAGAAAATGTCGACGATTCCAATACTGGTAAGGTTTATCGTGGCCTAAACCATTCACTAACCTACTCATTAGTTGTGTTTATCTATGAGTCTTATGTTTACATACGACTTATATCAGATCCATCTCATATTCGTACTAATTCTCTTTTTTATTTGCTTTTAGAATAAGTGGACTATCACCACTCTTTCTAGTCACAATTCATTCGAGTAACTCAATTGATTTGGTCAAGTCATTTTATTTGGTTGCCGCATCATGGCCTTACGTAAAAACAGTTCAATAGTTTGAGTCTTTCCAAGCTACCGTGTTTCAATTTTCATTGAACATGTGTCCTGACCAAAACATTCAGACAGTCATCTCAGATTCTGTTTAATTTAGCTTCAGAACCATCACCGGTCAATTTCAAAATCTGCCATTTTCAACAAACACTGTTAATCGCTGTTCTGAACTTATTGATTGTAAATTTAGCAAACCTTCTCATAATTCAAAATATAAGCTGTATCCACCGTTTGGAGACGACACAACATGAACAACTCTTGTCTTGAAGTTGTCATTGAACAAAGATTAGAGTTTATTCATTGCTTTGGTTAATTTAGCGGGCAAACCTGAACAAAAGTATATAATTGCTTTTGTCGCTGGGTCATTGTACTGCTGCTATATCTCGTCGTCAATGATGCAGATGAGATCTAAGATCATGGAGCCTAAACAAAGGAAGGATTTGATTATTTTATTGGTTGCTCTTCTGTCAAAACGTTCATTACAGTGAGTCAATGTTCGACCGTCAATTTGTGGGTAAGTTTTAACCGATCTGGCTACTTGACAAATTATTTTTTCCTTTTCTGGCTGAAAACTGAAACGTTCATTCTTTCATGTGGATTCTGGTTAATCATCGTTCTCAAATAGTTCTTTAATAACTGAATTTTGAAAACGGAAAAGAATCATAAAAATTAGGACAATATGACATGAAATACTAATACTTAAAGTGATTGAGTCTCCTTCTTGATTCTGTTTTACGAAATTCTGTTTTAGTCTCGACTCACTTAGGCCGAGAATCGGGATGGTCATAATGGTCAGGAAATATTTAATTTTAAGCGATCTAAAAAGTTAAGCCAGTGGTGATTTAATAGTGGCTTCAATGATCAATTTAGTGAAGTAATTTAAAAGTGATTTAAAAAGTAATTTAAAAACATACAGCATATAAGGAATGGTTGACATGATTATGTCGGAGCCTAGTGTGGGACTGGAAACACAAAGCATTTTGTTTCTAGTCCCACGGAGCTGGGTGCTAGGCTTGTACTTTTGTAACAGGACAGCAGCTAGGTAGGCGCCAGGGCAGCAGCTAGCTGGGCGCCTTGGCAGCAGTTATCTGGGCGCCAGGGCAGCAGCTAGCTGGGCGCCAGGGCAGAAGCTAGCTGGGCGCAAGCGCAGCAGCTATCTGGGCGCCAGGCTTGGCCGGGGCGGTGATGGCTGGGCGCTAGTCGCTAGTTCCTGTGAATATTAGGGGAAATAACCATATAGTGTTAGCATCTTTTGATACTTAGTGAGTGAGAAGTCTTGATTTAGAAGTTGAATTATTCTATTTCTTACTTTATTTCGCCCACAAGAATAACCATTCTGTACACATCATCTTTAAAGCAGGAGTGAAATTGAATTTAACTACTTTCTAAATCTAGCGATGTCCCCGCTAACGTCTATTTGTACTTCCATCATGGTGAGTCTGTAACCAGCCCTTCTGTTCGCATGCTAAACCTCTTTTCTTACTTCTCTTGCAATTCAAGATCAACTATCTGGCTGTTCGACAGTATCCACTGTACTAATTACACAAGTTCAACTTTGATTCTCTTCTCTTGTCGTTTTGATTTGTATTTGTGCTGTGAGGCAACCTTACTTAGTCTAAAACAATCAGCGAGGAGTAAAATCCGCTCGTTTTGCCGGTGTTGACTGATTCTGCCGCTGGCTGGTTTTAATCTTGTAACTTGTAATTTTGTTCTTTTTTAAGCATGGAAATTGTCAGATTATTGGGCTATCAACACGTTTCTAATGTAATTTTTTGTTAAAATAATCTGATTCATACAGCTTTATTGAAGATATATCGAAAACATCGAAAATGTACATAATTGTATCTGTCGTCACTCGTCAGTAGAAACATATTAGAGTTTCTCACTTTGTTATGTGCTCTCAAAACTTTAAGTAACCTGCTCACCCGGTTTAGGAAAATGTGCACCTATAAATTACTAACCACTCTCATTTTTTAAACCGTTTAAAAATGTAGATCAATGTAGTAGACAGTAGAACGACAGAATATATAATATTATTTACACAGTTTTTACATTTCACTGTACGTATCAAGATGTGAAGTAATGTAAGCTGCACGTGAAAAATTTGAAATATTCACAGGTTAGTCTAAATAGTGTTGGAATGTACTCATGGAATTCTTGTATTTGTTTAACATTTTGTTATGACTGCGTTTAACGAATTTGTGAAGTTGATCTGCGATAGCGTGTTTATTTATGAAAATTAATCTTTTCATTATATCAACGATAAGTATATAGCTTCATCTTCCGTCCAATGATATGAAAATGAAATTATTATCATAACGCTGTGGAAAGGAGATTTGCTCGTGATTTACTAATTAAGGTAGCAAATACATGATTATAAAACTGCATGCTCTGTGATATTAAACCTTTTCAAAACATTCGCGTTCTGTCCGATTGTGTTCAATGTAATCCAGTACTTCATCAACTATCCTGTAATTTTATACCCATTATCTAATTATCGCCTAATTTCCCACCGAGAATGTACTGATAATTTATTCCTCAGGGATGGACCCAGTGCTGATAATCGCTATAGTCCTAGCTGTTATTCTCATTGTTGTCATATTCGTTCTCATCATGTGTTGGAAACTCAGAAACAGAAAACACGACTCAGCTAAGTAAGTTATACACTTAGTGTAAACTGTTAACTTTTTTGTGTTTGTTTTTGTATTTGTTTTGGTGTTTATTAAAATCGCTATGGAATGTAAAGAATTTTCTTGTATTCCCAGTTCATATAGTGACGTAATTTTGGAAGTTAGCATGAGCGGTAGGAAGGCACGTTGTAACTCGATCCGTTCCAGTGCAGTACCAGATGTGGTATCTTGTTTCATTTCATAGCGGCAGGTGCAATGTTATGATTTGATCCAGGTTTTATTCTGGAATGTACGAGATTTGAAAATATGTCGATTCCGCCTCGTCTGCTCAATCTTGATGATCAGACATGCGATAAAGCGCTCTGCAACGTGACCACTATCTAATTCTCGATTCCTAGGAACTTATTTATGTCAACTGCGTAACCAGAGCATCAGTCATCCCACGATCGTTATGCATGCGCTAAGATAAGTTGTTGTCCAACTGTCTTACTACACCATCTTGGTTAAGCATAATATGTATGCTTTAATGCTTAACAGCCGCTTATTTTTCCATGCCTACAACTATTAACCCACATGGAAGGTAGTGAAAACGAAGTTTGATCCAAGTTTATTATTTGTCATGTGCGCGCGGCTCCGTGGGTTCAAATTGTCAGCATAAAATTTGCAAATTTGTAATGAAAGTTTTCAGTGGCACTGTTTTGTGAGTGCGCGCGTAAATTTAATTTGTTTATAGGTCAATCGATCGACGCGACCGATTTCGTCGACGAAAACAAGGTAATTTGATCAGACAGTCAACTCCAAAAGGACTATTGACGATTCAATTCAAGTTTTTTAGACCAAAAATGCGATAGAGAAATGTTGCTGTGTCGGAGTTACAGAGGAATCATTAGATCTTGAAAGAAAGTAACGTTTCTGTTAGTCGTTAGATGATCATGCAAAGAAATTTAGCCGAACTTTGAAGTTGTACAAATTTCGGAGCAGTCAGACTGGCCAGTTATAGAGAGTACAGACCAGTTATAGAGAGTACAGACTAGAGAAAATCTGCAGTACATCTCAAAGTAAATAAGTTTAAGTTCAAACGGACCGATTACCCAAACAACTGGTGGCACAAATGAGGACACTAGCTAAATGCGGGGTTGGAACACTGACCACTCTTTATTAATTATTCCAAATGTCTTGGATTTGCATATCACGTTGTGATTTACGAGGGATTACAATTTCAGTGGCGGAGGGAACATCGTTCTGACGAATCCTAATCCGGACGTTGAAGGAGTTAACGCTGACAGGATGGCTCTGTCGAAGTCGAAACTAACACCTGATCCGTTTATGCTCAGTAAGTATTGGCTGTGAGGAAGTCTTAATCTTAGTAGTTATTTGTCGATTAAACCCACTTTCGAGGCTGTTATGCACATTGCCATCACGCGTCGCCATAGTTGCTAAAACTTTAAACAATTTTTAAAACATCTCCCAAGATGGACAAACGGTGTTTAACTATGCCCGTTTACTGGTTTAATCTTATTTGGTTCCCTGCTACACGGCTTGTAAACAGGGATCGGCCAGATAAGGGCGTCCCGCGGCGTAGGTTAATACCGTGCTTTCAGCTATTAAATATGTCAAATTTAAAATTTATTTACTGGTTACTTCTATTACTGCTGACATATGTAATCCTTACGGTGTCATGTCTTAAAAAGGTAGGCATATTCGTCTGAACTCTGAACAGGTAGGCATAATCTTTGTACATATAAAAACTGACATATGTGTATGTTTTATTTAGAGCGTTTATGTATCTACTATACTTAGCGCATACTGTACGACCAGTATTATGCTTATTAGCGAGAGGTCTTTCAGACTCTGGAAATCTGCTCAAAGGTGACGATAAACGAAAGTTTGACGAGATCGCTCAAAGCTTACAAAGTGAAAAGATAAAGTTCCTGATTATATTAAATGCTCTCAGAAGAGATGCTAAACCTCTAAGTGCTGATACGGAAGCATTTTACACTTACAGGTAAAGAATTTGTCTCTAATATTTCAAAAAGGCGAAAAACAAGGATGTGTTTGTAGTTGCCGTCCTACATATATGTCTTGCATCCGAAAACGACAGACGTCCTTCTAAGTTAAAGTACAACCTTTGAGACGAATGGGATTTTCGTTTAATAGTGATTCCCAAGGTACTTTCAAATCAACGATTATAAAGTTCAAATCCTAACATTCTTATCAAATTGAATAGATAGTAAATAAAGATATTCAAGCTTGATGTCTGAATTGGACTATAGTCCGAAAACGTTAAGTTTGCCACAATCTGGACATTTTGCTGGATATTACACGTTATTGTGTGTAAATTTTGGCGGATTGACCCTATATATTTTCGGTCCGAAACTTTATCTAAACAGGTCTGGGCTTAAATGTGTAACTCTGTAATTTACAAGCAATATTGGACAGTTTTGTACTTATACCTAATACTTCTAAAATTCGATCCAACAGTAAAATATAAAATCAGTCGAATGATTTAAAATGATGGGTGTCTCACATATACTATTTTGTGCCTGTAACCATTTTCCGTCGCAGAAATCGTTATATGAATGTTTTTCCGGCTTTTCGAACTAATATACAAACTGATCAGGGAGTGTATTCACGAGTTGTCAAGGTTTTTACACCTGCTCAATAAGTCTCCTGGTGGAATAGTCCCGGATGACGGGTTATACCTCGCTAGCTGGGCAACTCAGATACTGGCTATTTACGACGATCAACGTCGCGTAAGTGTTTTCTTCCGTTTTCATAGAAAATGTTTCGAGTGTTCTGAATCAATACACATGTCTACAGTCTAGCTTATAGCTAGCTTGAAAATATAAATTTCAAGAAATATTATTTTGATCTTGATCGTGCTTCGAATGGTAAAAACCAAAATTACTGGATGAACCGAATTCTTTACAGATAATTGCGATACCGTACAGTCAATTAGACATGGAAATGGAGGAAGCTGTGGAGAGTTTCCCGATCCAGCAGCTGCGTGCTAGCATGCGTGCACGCCGCTCTTCTATCGGCAGCAGTGAGGGCAGCTCTATCAACGACAGCGTTATTCGTGTCGACGTGAGTTTAAATGTCAATTTTTGTACGTTTTTTGCTGATGTACCTAATGCCATCATTAACCTTGCCCTGGACAGAACATAGATATAAGGGTCCCATTTTGATTAATCGCTGGATTTACACGAAACGTAAACAAATACGTCGATTGTTTTTAAACCATTCCAGGCGAAGTAAACTTTTTATTAGTTCTAAGTTTTCCGTAATTTTGTACCAATACAAGATAAGACAACTAGACAAACAGCTTGCCTGAATAGATAAAAGCTTGGACTGGTAAACGCACGAAAAAAGCGACACTTACGGTCCAAGTTCGAACTGCATACGAGATTATGGGACTATTTCCATGTCTTGTTTTTGATTTATCGCTCAAGGACCCCTTAACTTTTGAATAAATACCTTATTTTGGGGGCCGTTCAAAAAACGGTGGGACTGATATTGCTGTAAATGGCAGTTACTCTACCTCAATAGACAGAGAATTTGTTGGTCGAGTCGAACTTCCGTTTCGAACTCAAATCGTTTAGACCCGACCCTGTCTAAACACTTTCATGCATTTAATTATATTTTTTGAGATCAGCTGTACTGAAATAGCTGTTTAACTCAAAGTCAAACGGCTGTCTAACTTGAAAATTGCTGTTATGAGTCGTGGTAATATTTGTCATGAAACTAAGTGCATTTAAATTTTAATTCCAGTTGGAAAGTGAAGATGAAGAAGAAGAAGTGAGATCTTCACACCACCACAACAACGCTACCTCTTATGACGACGATGTTAGTTGTAAATTGGCTTTCCTTTATCTTTGAATTATTTGATTAATAATTCTATTATTAATTTATCTAATCACTTACATTGGTTGATTGTTACTTCATACAATAAATTCTAACCTCTATGATGTTGATTCACGTAATAAGTTTAGACCCATCTACAGTGTGACGCTGCTTTTCACAACCAAAAGTAAAATTGTTTTTGAATTTACACAGCATTACATATATACAATCATAAAAATAACATGTAAATTGTAAAGCTAGAAAAGTGCTGCGCGGGATTGGCAAGTCAGTCAAATAGACTGAGACAATATTTTCAGGTAATTGTGAATCCCAACTCTTTTAACGGAGACGACGTCAGTCTAGACGATAACATTGTGGCTGATCCAGTCCAATTCAGTAAACTTAATTCAGAGCATTACTGAAGCGACTTGCCCACTATTCCTGAATACTCTAGAAAGAAATGATGAAAGAATCTTTCATTGAAAGATGGTCTGGTCGTTGTTATCTGACCAAAACAAGCAGAATCTGGTAGTTGTTAGACTGGTTTATTGGGTCGGGTTCTGAGTAAAAGTCGGGTTTCGTTTTAAGTTTGTTTGCGGGTTGTAGACCAGCTCAGTATGACAGTGCATTGGTGTACTTGTACTTACACTTGTGCTGGTACTATGCTTGTCCTTGCACGTGAAATTGTACTTGTATTTGCACTTGTACTTGTATTTGTACCTGTGCCTGAACTTGTATACTTACAAGATTGTGTTTGTACTCGACTTTTTTCTAATGTGAGAACATGCGCTTGTACTTGTATGTACTTGTCGTTGTGCCAGTACGTGTTCGCGTGCCTGAAGTTGGACTTACATTTGTACTGGTGCGTATAATGTACACTTGTTTTTTGTACTAGTTTGTTCTCGAACTCGTCCTTGAGCGTGTACTTGTACTCGTGCGTTTATTCGTACTTGTATTTGTGCACGCACTTGTATTATCTTTGAACCGGGTCGATAGTGTACTTGCACGTAGTGTGTATTTTTATGCAATCAGAGGAATATTTTTAGACAAATTAGAGTTTCAGAGTTTTAGATTTAACATATTCGTTTATTAAATGTTCAGTTATGTGATTTGATGCCAGTTCAAGCGGTACTGTATTTGTAAATGAGTCAAGATTGAAGATACTGATAAGCTATACTCAAGGTTGATTCTCGTCGTCCTGCCTCAGAACATCGGGCCACTGATCATTTTGCCCCAGAGATTTTGCCCCAGCGACCCTAACCATAACAAAGTTGTCTGTTGTGGAGTAGGACGTAACTGGGGCAAAATCTCTGGGACGCAACGTTCCGGGGCCCGATAATTTGGGGCAGGACGTCGGCCTTCCTCAAAGATGATGGCGTCAGAAGTTCTAGTGCTAAAACTTATCGACTTTCATTTTCTTTAAGCGTCAGAACGATGTATAAATTTCTGCAGACTTACATAATTTTACCTGTCTTTTAAAGTTGGGTTCCAGTGTGTTTTACTTTTAAGAATTAGTTATCGAGACTTCGCGGTATCGACAGATTTTGATTTTGAAGATTTTACTTTTCAAGCCTTAATGCTCATGATCAGATTCGTTTTACACTCACAGGGATTTGTCGCGGTTTTACCCGACGCTATCAGCTTAAAGCTATCGTTTCGTTAGAACGGTATTAGCCGGTAAAACAGGGATACAATTAACTGTCGACATTTAAGGTTCATCAAATACCGTATTATACTTATAGTATGTAATGCTAACTATAAGTCATAAGTTAGATTACTAAACACGTTATCCATTATAATTTTTTTGGAATTTAATGTCAATAATAGTGATATTGAGTTTTTGGTTCAATGGAGATAAGTATGACTATCAGTTATGACTGCAGATGGAGTGTGTTTACCGAGTTATGGTACCAGTTACAAAAGTTTCTTCCGCGATTCATCCGTTCTGTTGAAACGCTATGTTTTGCATTTGGTCGGGTTTATTGAGTAAACTTTTGAAGTAGTTATCAACATTTTTGACGTAATTTTCTGTTTTAAACCAATTTATCACCGGACTATTGGAAGTCCATAGTATCATTATCTCCTCACAGTCCATTTTTTAGCAATTTAATTTGTCAGCTGTAAGAGAAATGTTGTTTCACTGACACTCTCACAAATATAAGTATTCTTGATTGTGAGATTTTGAGATACTTTACCAGGCGATGCGCGGCTCTCTCTACGCAAACTCAAAGCAACAATTAGCCTGAGTTCCCCAGGCAAGAGATACTTATTAATTTCTTATTCTTCTTTGACGAGATTTCGATTTTCGTGTGTTTGCCAGACGTTGCTTGGCAAATTGCTGTCTCAACACGAAAATAATTTTCATTAGATCCTCGCATGTACAAGATGAAGAACTTTGTTATTAGACGACTGAAACATTTTGTTATCGATTTCGATATTAATTATAATTCTGATACTCAATATTTGAGTTTTTATTGTTTTTGTGTTTTCTGTCACAAAATGAACTGCAGCGAGGAAGTTTTGTCATTTGAAGGTTAACACATCATAACCTCAAAGTCAAACCTACGGTCGCGAACTTCACTAGCCACACGTTGCGGCCCACTTTCACAACTGACAACGTCAGGCAAGACTTCATGCACTTCAATCCAGACCCTCATTCATTTGACGAGATGATATCCGTCTAACGTTCTAACGAAACGCGAGGAGAGCAGAAAACTGCGAGCCGCGCGCGGGTCGGGTAACATCTCGACAATCATTCATGAGTCATTCGGACCCGAAAAAAAGGCCTAACATTTAATTAAGGCCCGGACCAACGGTCTGCTCCGGCCTTGGCTGCACTCTACGACCATGCAAGACCACCTTGGGCACGATTGGCGGCTTATGTACAAT
>JH153850.1:434065-460718 GCA_000226015.1 Mnemiopsis leidyi | reverse complement strand
TTTACATTCAATCGAAAAGGAAACATTACATATAAAAATATCAAAGTATGGTATGGTAATGTCTCATCCTAAAGTATAATTTATGCTACCGAGTATGTAGCTGTTGATTGTTTGAGACTCATCTGACTTGATCGACATGCATAGCAAAAATTTATGATTTCACAATCTTAACTACCATTGAAAATTCATTGCTGTGTTGGGGTTCAAAAAAGGGTCATTGTTAGCCAAAAGCGTAATGGTCCTAAATCTCAGCCTCTTGCAGTGCCTGCTAACATCTGTTGGCAGAACTCCCCTAAAAATAGTGTCGATCTTGTCACCAATTAGATTTTTAACTTTTTTAATGATTTATTTTGTTGATTAAAGAGATTTGAATTTAATATTTTGGTTTACTCTGAATATTTTGTTTTACTCTGATTTCAGTAGGTCAAAAGAAGAGAAGTGTTGAAATTGTGAGATGTAGAGAGTGGACTGAAAATATAGCCCTAAATGGAAAAAAGATAAAATGTAAGATAGACACTGGTGCTGAATGCAACGATATTTCGAATGAAGTGTTGAAATCTGTTACAACAAAACCAGAAATTCGTACATCTTAAGTCAAATTGAAAGCCTATGGAGGCACACCAATATCCTTTCTTTTTCAATTTATACAGAGGTTAAAGACGAACTAGACAGAATGCAGACGCTAGGAGTGATAACAAAAGTAGACGAGCCCACAGAGTGGGTAAACTCTATGGTAGTGGTGAAGCAACCTGGAATGTTGAGAATATGTTTAGATCCCACTGACCTCAACAGATGGGTCATGAGGGAACACCACCACATACCAACCCCAGAAGAGACGTTATGAAAGATAACAAATGCGAAATACTTCTCCAAGCTGGATCTGAAAAGTGGATATTGGCAACACCCCCTAGAAGAAGAATCAAGCAAATTGACAACATTCATTCAACACTCCCTTTGGAAGATACAGATACCTCCGCTTTTCCTTCAGACTGAACAGTGCAAATGAGATCTTTCAGAAACGAATGAGCAAAAAGTTCGAAAGATTTAAAGGAATACTGATAATATTCGACGACATTCTAGTGTTTGCAAATACACTAGAGGAACACACCGCTAGATTCAGAGCAGTTCTGGAGAGGTGCAACGAGATACGTATCAAGCTAAACAGGAAAAGCACGTTCCTATGCAAGGAAGTCAAATATATTGGTCACATCATCACCCCTGAAGGACTTAAGCCTGACCCAGAGAAGATAACTGCAATTACCCACATACCACCACCGACAGACAAGAAAGATATTCAACGTTTTCTTGGAATGGTGACATACTTGGCAAGACACATCCCCAACACTTAAGGAGCATCCTGCACCAGGAAAAAGTTTTTAGCTGGGATTTTAACCAACAGAAAGCATTCTCCGCATATAGAGAACGTTTTCAGTCATTTAAAAGTCACATATGGTACGTTTTAATTATTAAGGGAAGGAAATAAAAGTAGATACAATTGCAATAAAATCATTAGTAATTTCAATTCATTGGAACAATCTCTGTTTAATTTTAAAATAGCTTTGTACAGCAGCGCGCACCCTCACTTCGAATGAGGGTCGGACAAATTCAAACAAAATAGCTCCGATTTTGCCAACAATTACCAACGCGACCAACCATGCCACCAACGCGACCAACCAGGGTTAAACTTAGACAGTCAACAAGCATAAACAGATGACAACACAATTTGGTTTTGCTCTAACCAGAGCTCTTTTGCGAGCGCGTCGCGCGCACCAAGAAAGGCGCGTAGCAGCCACCGTTAACGGGCGATGCGCGTCAGGCCAAAAATGCGTGAGAGCGCGTGATTGCCGCGACAGTAGGTTTTCAACCTACAACAGCCACCGCTGACCTCACGCACGTCTGGGCTTTATTTGTAGGTTGATAACCTACTGTCGCGCGGCCATCACGCGCTCTCACGCATTTCTGGCCTTTCGAAGAAATTCTAGACGCGCATTGCCCGTTAAGGCTTTATAAGAATTTGCTTTGCGTTGCGGTCCCTACAGGGCGCAAGGCGGCAGCTTTGCTGCCGGGCCGCTTCGCGCGGGCGCTGCCGTTTCGCGGCAGTAGGTCAGGTTGCTTTAACCAAAGCCCTTTTGACGAGATTATATCCGTCTAACGCTTTAGCCTGCGTGAGTCGGGTATCACCGCGACAAAAGCCCTTTTGCGAGCGTAGCATGTAGATCTAGATAGCAGCTGCGCGCGTGGCGTGCGTAAGCACCTGGTTAGGTAATATACAGCATCGCGCATCCGCGCCGTCCGTCGTTTTATTCTCTTCTAAACGCTTCGAATGAGGGTCGGACGAAGTCAGACAACTGGTTAGATGAATGAATCAGGCAACTTCCGACAATTTTGCTAGACGTTGCTTAGCCCCGTGATACAATGACAACTAGGTACAAGGTTAGGTGAAATCTTGGATAATAATTATGTATCATCGTGCTCTCAAGGCCGAGCCATCCTCATGTCATAGCAGCATCTTAGATCAAAAGTTTGCTTTTAAGTCCTTAAAGCGGAACATTCTCATTTTGCATTTGAAAAGCTCGTTCTGCTTGTAAACAATTGGCCAATTTTATACAAAGGCTCTGGGCTCGTCTTGTTAAGAGACCAGACATTGGATTTAGCTGCTTTAATAAACGTACGCCCTGAACTTGCAGTATTGGTTTTGTCCATATACACTTAAGCTGAGTCATAAATATGTTGGTTGTGACTTAGATCTAATTGTTCATTTACGTGTTTTTTTCTCTTGCAGGATATAATGGTATCAACGACTTATAGTTATACTTATACAATGACGTTGGGGCATTTATGTATTTTTATAGAAATTACCCCTATATCGTATAGCCTGCCTTTTCCAGGAGGTATCCCCTAACACTTAGTAGCTCCTTCTTTATATTTGAATTATTTGAAAAACAATGACGTTGGGGCATTATTTGAATTATTGGGGCATTATTTGAATTATTTGAAATTGATGTGTTGCAAAATTTGAAGATTCTTTCATAATTTGTTTTGACAACTGACACTCTATTTTGGAATGCTCAATTAAGCTGTATTGCTAAAGCTAATAAAATTATCAGCTGGATTGTAAGAAATTAAATATTAAGGGAAAAGAATGTTATGCTGTCTGTTTATAAAATGTTGATAAGACCTCATCTCGAGTGCTGTGTGCAGCTGTGGAATCCAGTTCCAGAACATGGGAGCTGAAGTCTGATTCTCGAACTTGTAGGTGTCCAGAGACGGTTCACCCGTTTGATTGATGAGATTGGAACCCTCCCATTTTCTGAGCGACTAGCTATTCTCAATCTCACCACTTTGGCTGAACGTTGGATCAGTGGCGTAACGTAGTAGTTCAAGCCAATATGGCGCCCCTCGGTGATGAAAATGCGCCCCTAATTGGCGCCCCTGGTGTAAGGGCTTACTGGGATCAATTTGTGAAAAAATGGCCGAAAAATCTAAATAAATAGTGAAGTTATTAAACCAAACACGCGATTTTGCTAGTCACGCAGTTAATCTTGCAAAATTGTCCCATATTTTTTATGACGATTTGGCGCCCCCTGATGACGGCGCACCCCGGCGTAGCTGGGGTGGCCGGGGCATGGTTACGCCGCTGCGCCGGATTTGAGGTGATCTCATAGAAGTTTTTAAGGCTCTTAATGGTTTTTCAAGCCTTAATTCTATCTTTAACATAGTAGATCTGGATTGAATTTGATTTCTGGCGAAGTTAAGAAAACATGCTCGAATAAGGTTAAAACTTTGCATAAACATTTGTTCATAGAAAGGATAGTAATGATTTGGAATATGCTTCCAGTTGAAGTTAAATCTTCTATGTCAGTTTAAGACTTTAAAATTAATCTAGAACATTTTAAAAAGACAAATATGGAAAACGTTGGACGTGAAAGTAGTGCTTATTATTGAAATGTTTCTAAAACTGTTCTGTCAAAAATTGAAGAGAAGTCCTATTTGGCCAACAAAACTAGGCATAATGAATACCTTAGCACAAATCCAATTGCAGTTAGAAAGTTATGCATTAACATGAGAGGATTTAGTAGTAGCATGGGCAGTTAGTTATTTGTTTTATTTCATGTACCCACCTTTATTCAACTCTTTTTATGCAATTTTTGTATATATTGGTAAATAACCCGGACGAACTACGTTTTGTTTTAAATTGATTTTTTATCATCTTCAGGATTTGTAGAAAATTTCACAGTATTGAGTTTGGGCTATTTTATAAGCCTCTTAGTTTTATAATTTTTTGCTAAATTATTTTGATTACATGTGATGGTGTATGTCATTATGTTATATTCTATATTCTATTTATTCACAATAGAAAAAGAAAGTTTTGTATTTATTTGTATTTGTATTTGTTGCACCTGTACCCAGGCTTTTACAGTTATACTGAAGGGGCTCCTAGATCTTTTAACAGATATCCTCCTTATTTAGCCGTCAATCACAGTTTCTCGGTCATTCTGCTGAGCCAACTGAAAAAGAATGCATAGGCAAATGCCCTTAGTGCACTTCTCTTGGATTGGCAGACCTGGGAATCGGTCAAGAAAATAGTGTAGAAGTTCAAAAATTTTCGGTTCAGTGTCTTTTCTGGGGTGGTTACTGGCAAGTAGGGTTTGAGAAATTTAATTAACAATTACAATCTCAATTTCCAGGTTTACATACTAAGTCATATCTGCTAAAGTTAAATACAAAATCTCATAAACATCATATATAAAAGAAAATTGTCCACTGTCTAGCTTTTCAATAGAACAATGACTAATTTTTATGCAAGCAATTTTACAAAACTGTTTGGGGATAAAACTTTTATCACAATTCAATTGTTGCTCTTTTTGGTAAGTAACAATTAACTGTGACATTGAACCATGACGTATCTAGCAATTTACATTAAATGTGAGCCGTGCTAATTGCATCATAAGACAAGGAGTTTGTTAAACGACCAAATATTTGCTAAAGCTTGCTCAATAATCCCGCCGTCCTGGCAGTATGTGTCCACCACGGATGTTATTGGTAAATTAACGTCTAAAGAGCCGCTCACTTGTGCTGACTAATGCAACTACAAGCACACCAATTTCGTGAACTGATCTGCTTTATACAAGCAAAGCTAGGTTGTGAGTTTTTATAATATTGTATGACTACCATCCGCATCCTCACAGTTGCTGACCCAGACTAATTTTATCAATATGGGTCGTGTAGTGACGAAAGCTTAAGAATAGAACTTTACAACTAATTTATAGCTTGCTGATTAGCCAGTTTGTTCACGGTATCATATCAGGAACTTGCTCAGGAAGTATGAGCTTACAGTTTCTGCACAACCCAGATAACTCAAGATTAGAGACCAAGTAAAATTTTTCCACAATTTACACTAGACTTCTTTGGATTAATATTTTGGTGTGTTTTTCATGTCGGTAAATTTGTTCATACCGACATGACCTTTAGTCCAATATCTTGGTCGCACAGTAGCATTAACAATTGTACCTGTGATTATTATATCTTGTCCAATAAAAGAGACAAAATGTGCTTATTTGACTCAAACGTTGTGGCAGGTGACCCCTAAATGATCAACTAACATTTGTCAAAAACTGTGAAAATGTGACAGGGAAGCTTCGGTAACAGGCTGCGCTTGGCTTGAGTAATATGGTTGCTAGATAGCTTTTGGGTACAGTAGGAAGAGGCCCGGAAAAGCTACACAGCACTCAGGTCCTTGGTTTAGCTGTCCTGCATAGCTGCTGCTCTTCTTTTAGCCATGCAGTAGTCACCACGTGAGCAAAGCTGATCACAGGACCTGAAATTCAAACTCTAGATTTAACATGCCTTCCTGTGCGAATGGTTCTGCTTGCATGGCCGAGCTATTTGCTGGATCAGTGTTGCCCGTGCAGGCCCGCGCGCTGCTCCCATTTTGGACGAGTTGCTGTTGACCTGTCAGAGTTTGAGGCGGGCTGTGCGGGCTGTGCTGGTTTAGCAACTGAGCTTGGCGCGCGCAGTTGCCATGCGCGGCTGATCAAAACAAATTTACAAAAAACCGAGTGACTGGCCGCCACAATGCGTTATGTTTATCTATGATATGGTTTGATGTAAAAATTAACCTAATTTTAAATCTTTGTTTACTAAATCTTTGTTTACTAATTATGTGTAGGTGCAGTTCCTCCACTTATACTTTATATAACAAAATGTTAAATTCTAGTATTGCTTCAGGATGACTTGCCGGGTAATCTGTCAGCTTGCAGCTGAAAGATCTGAAGGAAGACCAGTAATGGAATATGTCAAGGTGCCTGGGAGGGCTGATGTTTCACTGAATGAATATGAAGTGGCTATCAATGTTAAAACCTGTGCTTTTAAAAGGAAGAGACTGTCTAATATCATTAAAGAACTCATGAAAGATTATCAAGAAGACAAATCTGAGGGTGTGGGAAACATTGGGATTGGAACTATATCACATGTAGGATCTGCAGTAAATGACATAAAAGTTGGGTCATTTGTTGTATTTATGGTTCCAGAAACATCTAAGCATTCTGGATTGGCCAATTCATGCATTGTTCCTCGATATTTTTGCTTTGAATTTCAATCATGTTTGGACAAAACAGATGTAACAGTAACAGTTGATGCACTTATTTCAGCATACTTTGCTCTTCAAAACAAGGCCTCTAGGGGTGATACTGTGTTGATTTGCGATGCTCATACCCCGCAAGGGCAGATAGTTATTCAGACTCTCCACAGAAAAGGATGTAAGATTGTTGTTTATCTCGCTCAAGAGTTTGAGAAAGATATGCTCATGCCTTACAGGAACATGATTGATAGCTTTTTTGAGGCATGGATCCATCGTTCAAATTCAAAACAATTGGGAGAAAATCTCATCAAAGAATCTGAAAAGTTGGGATTTTCACTAGTGCTATGTCTCCAGGTTGCCAATCCTTTGTTTCCTGAAGGTTGTAAAGATGAAAATGTTTTAAGGAAAGGAACTTTACCTTTATCTTTGGCAATTACAATCCTTGCTGCTGGGGGACACCTTGTATTGGCAAATGATAGGCAAGTTGTGACTAGAGCCATGTGTCAACACTTATTTGCCAAAGGCTGTTCTTTGCATTACATTAACCCTACTGCAAATCTTTGTTCTCCATCAAAACTTGGATCCCTGCTTCATTACCTCATCACTCAAATAGAACTGTTGGGGACCAAAGAACTGACTCCACCACAGCCTATTCATAAAGTGTCATTAGAAGAGGCTGTCAGAATTTTAAATAATGATCTTGATCAGATGAATGGGTCTTATGTGGTTGATTTCAATTAATGCAGCATAGAACACTCTGGGAGCACTTAAACCACTCTATATTTTTATAATAATAGACAGTTAGTAAACATCTTGAATCATGATGCATCTTTGCTTAGATTTGAATCGTAGTGGTCTTACTCCCTCCTGCTTAATTTGCAATTCTTTTATTGAATTTTATTTATGACGTTATGAAGCAACGATTGCTTTTCAACTGAAACATTTTATACCTAATATAACTACTGGGACATAAATTTTTAAATACCTTTATGAAAGAAAGAGAGAGCATCAAGATGCAGCATTACTTCAAAAGTAGGCTTAAAGAATAAATATTTTATATCAGGTACACTATAACTTTTGATTAAGTTAGTTGGTAGTAAGCCAGCTGAGTTTACTTTAAGTTATATCATGTAGTACTTTTTATTTTGTTCCCACTTCTCTGAATATCATAAATTTGGTATCAAGAATTCCTTAAGAATCTTTTCAGTTATTAACAAGTGAAATAATGTTTATCATATTCTTGTGGGCGATTTTATTTTTGATTAATGTTTCCAGTTTTTTGATCATGTGCTTAATCTTATTATTGTTACTGTAAAATAATGTTTTAAAGTTAATTATAATCATGTACCTATAATTCTCTAAGTGAATCATGTTGTTTGTAAATCAAAGGCTTTTACTTCTTTTATTATGAACTCATAAAAAAACTGCCAAAATTAAAGCAATTCATTTTCAATTAACAAATTGATCTTATATACGAATTTTTAATCAAACAAACATGTCTTATTCAACTAATATTTATTTAAGGACCTAAAAGTTAAGCTTCAACTCTGTTATTCAATTAAATTTAGCTGCAAATCAATATTATGTTTGCCTATAACTAAATATAACTATAAAATATTGTTAAGGGATGTCCAGCTCGGAGATAGAAGAACTAAAGACCCTTCTTCGCTCTCATAATGGCGACTTGGAGAAACTAAAGAAGGTCATGTCCAAGGTCATGGCAAATGTTTATGTAGGAAAAGACATGTCCTCTCTGTTTCCAGATATAGTTCTTCAAGTCAGAGTAAAGGAGAGCTCCATCTGCCGACTAATTGGGATGTACACTGCTCAGTATGGACATCTACATTCAGACACTGCATTGCTCTGTATTAACCAGCTTACTAAAGAGATAATGCATGACTCGGAGCCGCTCAAACGTGGGCATGCTCTTCAAACCCTCGGCTCCTTAAATATTCCTGATCTAGCCGAGTATATTGCTCCACCTATTAAGCAAGCTTTGCAAGATAGCAGTCCTTATGTGAGACGTCTAGCTGTTGATGGGTGTATCAAGGTCTACAAGATGAGTAAGGACGTGTTTGAGGAACAGCTCATAGGCCTTCACTTGGAAGAGATTCTTGAAGATTTTGATGAAGGAGTAGCTGCCATCGCTATTATAGCCTTGATTCAAACTAAGCCTGGATACAAGATGAAACAGACTCTCGCTATGAAATTGTTAAAACGGCTGAACGACTTCTCAGATTGGCAAGTCCCCCTGATCTTGTCAGGCATTGACACCAATACCCTCACTCATAGCGAGTCTGATGTTATGGAAGTGCTAAACTTAGTTGATGGTTTCCTTGATGACTGTTCGCCAAGCGTAGTTCTTCATATTGTTACCCTACTACAACCTCTAATAGCGAAACTCGACTCTCCTGAAATGCATTCCCAGTTTGTTGACCGAGTTACAAATCCTTTGCTATTTCGAATCAGCCATTCTAGTCCTGAAATTGCTTACTGGTTTTGTCTCGAAATTCCAAAGGTAATTGAGGACAGCACTGTCCTGTATAAACATTACAGAACGTTTTTCCCTGCTTACCATGATCCTGCATATTTGAAAGCAGAAAAGCTACGTGTTCTCACCACTATCATCAACAAGAATAATGTCTCCAAAGTTGTTGCAGAGCTATTGGAATGCCTCAACTCCCCAAAACACGCTGACATCTGTGAGGAGCTGGTTGAATGTGTGTCTGTGTGCATACTGAATCATGGGAGTGAGATAAGCGGACTTATCCTGCAGTTGACGGTGTTGCTTCAATCCGGTACTGGAGCACTTATCTCCACGCTGCTACCCTGCCTGGAAAACATTGTCGTGTCTCTCGAGGACAGTGCCCAAGTGGTTCTACCTCAACTCCAGCGCTGTGCAGAGTTTGATCTTACTCCCTCTGCTAACATAGCTCTGTTGTCAATGTTGGGGTCTTATGGGCATATTTTACCTGAGTGTGTCTCCATGTTATATTGTTTTGTCGAGGAGTATGTAAACTTGGAATCTGATGTCAGAATTGCTCTACTGTCTGCTTGTCTTAAACAATCTACTCTTCCGGGTATGACCAGCATTACAAAACAACTGCTCACAATCGTCGCTAAAGACGATGATCCCCTCATACGAGGAAGAGCTAATATCTACTGTAATGTCATTCTCAACAACTTGAAAGTTGTTCTTAACTCGAAGGATCATCACCGTGTTTTAGTTGCGGCTAGAAATTCAGTTTCGTTTAAGGACTATCCAGTTGACATAAATTCACCACCTGCAGAGCCTTCCAAGAAAGTCTCAAAACCGCAGACCTCCGTTCCAGAACCTGTTAAGGAAATCAGGGGTGCTGTTAACCTTCTTGAAATCGACGATGCCACTTCAGCCCCTTCTTTAGTCAGCTCCGACGTCGTTTCCGGGAATGATATCATCGAACATTCTTTGGACGATATATTAGGACTAGGTGCACCAGCAAAAACCGTCAACTTAAGCATGCCCAATTCTCAGGTTACTCTAAGTAATAGCACAATCAATATAAACGATGATCTGTCCTCGATATTCGGGCCATCTACTTCATCTCAGAAAAGCAACAATAACGCGGCCGAAGTCCAATCAGTTAAAAATTTCCTACTCACTCTTGCTCCCATCTCAGTGCAACCTGAGATATATGAACAAAACTGGGGTAAAAACTGGAAGTCAGAAAAATACAAAATACAGCTCAACAGAACAAACATTTCAGTTTCAACCGATATGCAAGCTATCTTGTTAAAACACTCAATATCTACCATGGCAATTACGCCTGCCAATGTGGATCCTCAGCAAATTTTCCTTTATTCATCCAGTGCTGGAATGCTCATCTTAATGAAGATCCTTCTCAGTTTTGTGCAGAACACGTTGGAAATCGAAGTGAAAGCAGCCAATTATATGATCTCACAAATGATGGTCAAGTCCGTTAGGAATATTTTTGGAGTATTGTAATTTTTGTGGTATACATAATTCAGAGTTTTTCTACTGGATGTGATTTTCTTTTTAAGTGGTTGTGTCCTCTGTTATAATGTGCATAGTAATAGGTTCACAATTCATTCGAAATAAGACGATTTGATTGAAGTGTTGACACTTGAAATGTTGATTATCTTCTAAAATCTTTATAACTATCAACTAAACAGGTTTCTGTTGATTGGATAAACTGTTTGATATAGTTATAGAGCGCTTTCAATTTCCATTTAATTTTCTTACTTCTAGCACCAGTTTACTTAAGTTCATCTTGTTTCAAGTTCATTTAATTTACGGCTAAACTCAGCGTGGAAATAAAACAGAGATAGTTGGACTGAAGTGTTATAAAATGTTATAGTATTGAACGGTAAACTTGCTGTAAGTTCTTATTTAAAAACGCTTGTGGCCATGAAAGCGGTCCAAGCAGTGACTCCATAGTCTCGAGATATTAGACTGGTTGTAGGTAGGAAGAGAGGAAAGGTCGACTGTCGAGGAGCTTTGATGTAAAATTCATATTATTCAGAAACGTTATGATTAAGTTCTTAGACATGTTAGAGATGACTCCCCATCGAAAAGAACCTGTTTTTCATTTCTTTTAAGTACCCTGCGCATCTTTGTCAATAGTTTGATGTTATGTAAAAATTAAGAGTGATTTGAATGTTAAGTTATAAATTTCGAATGGTATATTAAATGAACTTATCATATAATTCGTGATGTCTACTGTAATTACTTTCATATTCAATTTTAGCTGATTAACGGCTGGTTCGATAACACATGTTTTTCATTAGTCAAAAATATCATTTAAATGAATTAAGTTCTAAAATTTAGGGTTTCTTAAATCAAAATGTTGTCCATAACTAAAATCTATCTCAATTGTAATAAATTGCAATCATCAAAACTTAAGACGGAATGTAAAAATAAAATATAAATGTTTTAGCTTATAATTAGTATTTATAAATATCAGTGTACTTTAGGAATTAGTTAGTTTCTTGTATAACAAGTCGTGAAAACTGAAAGTCAACTTAGTAAACTGATTTCATAAGTTATAATTAGATTAGGCTGTTCAAACTATGCCTGAACCGAAAGCCAAAAGGAGAAAAGTGAGCATCTGTCAAGAGGTAAGTAGAACTGAAATTAATTATTAGTACATCACACAGTTTATTAATCTGTTATATTTGATAATTCGTCACATGATATCTCATTGGGTTCATCTTATTTGTAACCGAGGACTAATTCGAAACATCATACAGTGTTATACTATGTCAGTTCAGAATAATTAAAAATGAAACGCTAGCATTAGGACACAAGCTATTGTATTGCCTGTAGTTGGTTTAAGCTAGTTCATACATAGTGCAGCAACTGGGTAAAATTTCCAAATCTATTAGAATTTTCCCAAACTTTGGGTGTTAATTTTGGGTGTGGTATCGACCGAGTGACGTCAAATATGAAACCATTAAGATATCAAACGTGGATTTTGTCTGAGAGTACCTCTACATTATAATCCCTTAATCTCAAAACCTATTCTTACGTCATAATTACGTCATACTTACTCCGGTTTAGCCAAAAACTTCTACTTTGGAGGGAGCATTTGGCGTGAAGTTCAACCCTGATGTTGAGGAATTGTGGAACTGGGCGTGTTCATCAAAAACAGGCAATCTTCTTGGTAAGTTCACTTGGGTTTCAGTTGTCACGCCATGTTATAAAAGTTATATAAGTGTTATAAAAGTTTGAAATGTGCGGTGCAAAACTTAAAAACCGTAACGAATCTTGTTGAGATCTGCCTGATAAGATTCGCCCAGTTTTAGGTTTATCTTGTTCTCACTGTCACGTGACAGGTGTATCGTTTCAACCCTGCTAACTGAAACTATCTATCTTACATCTTTTATCCAGACTCTCTACACCCGCTCCTCAATCTAAAGCTGTGTGGAGTGTTTCGGTACCTCCAAGATTTGAGAGACAAGAAAGAGGACACTTCAACAAGGGATAAGAAAGAGAAAACAGAAAAGGAAGAACGGAACATTGTTTCTGAGGAAAGCGTTAGACTTCACATGATAGATCGAGAGTGGCAATGTCCGCCTGAGTTTCAACCCTGTGCCAAGAACGATACTCACTTGTTTGGACTTTGGAGGTATCTCCGTCAACACTGTTTTGTTTCTTTAAATATTTTATGTTTCCGTATGGCATATATCTTTATCCCATGTTATAATTCGTAACAAAGATATGAACATCAAATCATTAGACTGGATGTTAGTCATCAAAAATTGGCTCATTTGCTCAATTACAGCCATATTCAGGGACACCCCGACTGAAATTCCGAGATTTGTTGTTGAGAAGAGAAACGGTTGCGGAGTAATAACACCTGTCGCAACTGATTTGTTCGACTTGATAAGGTTTACTTTATTAACAGTCAAATGTTGTGTTCATTATTGTATCGGATGTCAGTAACCTCCATCTTGGACATTATCTGTCGTCATGCTTCAGAAGATAAGTAATTATCGTAATAGTAATGTGTAATTACCATACGATAGTACGGTGTTACCAGGACTCTCATTTCTGAAAATGACAGAAAAATTTTTGGATTCTCTCGGGGAGTTTAAAATATTCAGAATTTGTTTATTGTAAGAAAAAAATATACACTGCACAGAGTGCTGGGGAAGAAGCAAAAAGTAAACATTCCCAAAGATCTTGGGAAACTTATCGAAAAGCACGCTTCAAAAGAAGATTTAAAGCAGATAACTGCTGCCAGAAATAAAACTGTCGTGGCAAAAACTTTTAATAAGGTAATGAATAATGATATGTTTGGCTGAGTTTGGATTGGTTGCATGTAGTCAATATGTGAACGTTATTCGCTAATTATTTGCTCCCTTATAATATGAAAAAAAATATTTTGAAATGGTCTTGAAGTTCGTGCTGTTACATTTTGCAAGGTTAGTAAGTTGTAAGGTCACAATGCATATTATAGTCAAACTTGTTTTTTGTTTTAAATTTGTTTTAAATTTGTCAGATTGGTATAGTGGTGCCTATCAGTAAGAATGATATCGGATACAGGCCACTTACTATTACTTACGGTAAGATTTCGATACTATATTTAACCACTTTCTTGCGTTTTTTGAGTACTTTTAATTCACCGCAACTTACAAATGTGTTACATTGAAATGTACATTGTACAAATGTTTAGTGTATACTGTGTGAAAGTATGAATACATTTGTACATTATAAATCTACAGTGACAATGTTCCTATTCTAATTTGAAGACATGTTATTTTGCACTTAATGATGTTCGCTGTAATTGTACTGGAACGCTTTAAAAATACATACCATTTACCAAGCTCATACTCCGTAAGGAATAATGTACATTTGGTAGAGTTAAGTGTGGTAACGCATACAATCTATAAAGAATTGCAATTTCCCACTTGTGTATAGCAGTGTCCAACAAGAATTTTTTACATCGCTTCTCCTTGCTTCCTGGCTAGGTGTGGAATTTAATATTTCTGATAGTACTAATGCCTTAATGCGTAACGAAACGATTTTCAAGTAAGTGGTAAGACACTCTCGGAGAAAGAATAAAAGTTCAAAATAGAAATATCGGCTAGTAGCGTTAGTAATGCCACATTTCAATAAATAAAAAGTGACACAGAGCGGTGTAATTTTCTGAATTTTAACGACGCCCTTATCCGCCCTCCAAAACTTAGACAGACAATGATTTAAGGATGTTTCATACGAAAAATTGTCTTAAATTTAACGCTGTTTCCTTAATCTTTTGTCTTACCTCACTGTACAGTTCAAGTGTAAATCGTTTCGTTACAGCCTTAGTATTTGCTGTAAATTCTCACTTACAACATATATTAAAATGTCGTGAGTGGGAATTAAACAGTTTACCTGGACTTGATCTATGCAAGATCTGCTTTTAAGAACACCACCATCTTTCAGCTGAGTTGGACAAAATGCTGACAAAAAGTTGCGAAACAGAGGACGAAGCGAAGAAAGATAAAATTCTAGCTCCGTTTGATGAATGTATGAACTACATACAGGTAACGTTATTGCTTGTAGAACTTACATAATGTATAATGGATAATCTGTGCAGTGTACGTGGTGCATTAGTTAATTGTATAATGTACAGTGTATTATTTCATCTTGAAGGTATTTACTGTATCACAAATTTCTATGTCTGTAAACTTATTAATGTGTTAACTACAATAACTTTGTTCTCTTTAATATTCCACAAGTATGATACAATTCAATTATAACTATTGTTTAGTAATATGAAGTGTCTTTTGTTAACATTTACTACATCCAAACTTACTGCAACATCCTTGAAAAGAGTGGAGTTTTTATTTCTGAAAATAGATGCTTACTTCACATTCACAATACTGCAGTAGAGTGCTAGTCTCTGAAAATAGCTGCTTATTTCACATCTACAATTCATTGAGAACTGCTAATGACATCTTTGGGAATGAACACTCTCCATTCAAACAGAACATTTATTCTGAATTATCATCAAGTGATGCAGTTAAAAAAAGACACACAAACTGCGATTGAAAGTTAGCCTCTTTGCCAACAACTAATTAGATTTTATTACAGCATAACACGTGTCAAATCACGTGTCAAACCACGTGTCAGTGTAGACTAACCGAAATATACATGACAGATAGCACTATATACAATTATCAATAAACTCTGTTAGCACTTCATACAATTATAAATAAAATCTGTTAGCACTTCATACAATTATCAATAAAATCTGTTAGTACTTCATACAATTATCAATAAAATCTGTTAGCACTTCATACAATTATCAATAAACTCTGTTAGCACTTCATGCAATTATCAATAAAATCTGTTAGCACTTCATACAATTATCAATAAACTCTGTTAGCACTTCATACAATTATCAATAAACTCTGTTAGTACTTCATACAATTATCAATAAAATCTGTTAGCAACAAACACTCAACAGTCAAGTTTTGCTAGATAATAGTTTGCTATGTACCATCACAAATTTCCATAAATTATTGATTAAGAGAAATGTAGTCGCCGATTTGAACAAAATCTTCACACGCTTGCCGTTAACAGCATTAATTTCCTTAACACCGATGTGTCAATTTAAAGTATTGCATTCCAAATCATCAATTTTCAGTTTGCAAACGACGAGTGTGATTACGGGATGGGATTTGAAATGGGAATGTGTGTTTACTCTCACAGCACCAGCCGAAACTTTATGGGTGAGAACAGAAATTCCACTTAACAGTTGACTAATAGAGCGGCCTGCTTTTCAGTTAGGCTTTATAAGGGAGGAAGTTATGTCGTTCGCTGAATGAACCAAAATTTAACACCATACTGCTAAGTAATTTGAGAATTCTTGATTTCAAAAGCGTGACTACAATTGAGTTAGAATTTGCCATTTATTGATCGAACTTACCCCAAGTTTGTGAGATAATTTCCCACAGTAGCTGTCAAGTGAGGATATGTTTTAACAATCATCTGGTAAAGTTGATTAAGTTGTTCGCATCTCGGCAAATGTCTTGAAGAATGATCTCATGCTTAAAAGTATAAACCCTTAAAGCCTTTAGTCTTTAGCGGTGTCATCTAGGAAGGAGCGTGGGTATTTGTTACATGTAGTTTGGAGCGACTTCGAATACATGGAATATTTATTCTTATTTCGCTAACATGCAAGTTTCGCAGAATTCTGTAATTAAGAAATCAATGAATCGCGAATGGCTCAGATAGAACACAAAAGGTTCTACCACCAACGTGGCTGTCACGCGCTGAAATCAATTTTGTAAAGATGAGTCCGCGAAATGTTTTTATACGTACGTACGTACGTACGTACGTGCGTACGTTCACATTTTGAATTTTATGGAATTAAGTAGACAACTCGGGCTGATAAATGCCCTGATGTAGCGCTAATTCAGCTGAATCATGGGGGTGGGATTTGCAACGCCTTGGTAAGTAGAACCTAGTAAGTGATGTTTTGGATCTGTCACTAAGTCATAGCGATTTCAAGGACAAAGCGCAGGGCTACGGCAGAAATTTTAGCGTCTGCTCTTTTTTAAAAGTTTTGCAGTGTCCCCTGCCCTAGCTTCTTTAACCCTATAACACTCCCTGGCGATCCTAATTTTTTAAATTACCTTCGAAGAAATTTTACGATTTATGATTCCGGGATCGAAGCAATGGGGTTACAGTAATACAGTATTTTTTCCTGAATTTTTTTGACAACAATTAGATTATTTTTAAGTCAGATTATTTTCAATATTTAGGTTGTTGCAAAAAATTGGAGGATCTTTAGTGGCTGTCAAAATTCGGTAGTGTAAAAAGACATTGAATTTTTTCTAAATCGCCGACTATTCTACTGGTGAACCATCCACCTAGGTCAACTTGATGCAATTCTTGTTACAACCTATAGAGTATAGTTCTATCCCTCGATTCCTGCTTTCTACTAATTATTCTTTCAGGAACGATCTCGTCTCTCCTACCTTTATCATACGACTTGCTCGGTAGAGTCCTCTACTCTAAGATCATGGAAAGAACGTGTGAAGAAGCTGAGTTGGATACGTCGTCGTGAGGTTAGTGGACTTAGCTATTCTCTTTGGACTCGTTCCGGAGTTGCTACAGTTAGTAACTATTAACTTTAGACAGGCAAGGTATCCATGACGAATATTATCGTCAAAATGGGGACGCTTTTTAAATTATTTTGCTATGAATAGGACTGTAATGTACGTAAGCATCTAATTTTTGTAACAAATGCAATCTTTCAATAGGTATAACACCTGTCATCTTCTGGCTCAAATTATATGTTTAATAGTAGTGTTGAAAGTATGATTATTAAATAAGATGCTTGCGCACATTATAGTCCTATTCATAAAAAAATTCGAAGAATGCCCTCTTTTTAAATTATTATGGTGACGTTTTTAACAAATTTGTGGTAGTTACGCCAAAAATGACTATATAATCGGCAATATTTTCCCCAATAACTTTCAATAGAAATTTTTTTACTTTTGAGTGTGATATGTTATTAGTAAGGATGAGGTTTTTCGCATTTAACTATTCTTGCACTTATATAAACTTTTAATTTATCAAGGAATAGAAAGCGTAATAAATCTTCGTCCTCATAATAGAAACTCTATAAAAATTGCGAAACGGACACGCTATGTCTAAAGTTGGGGTTTTAGAAAACAGCAGAAAATCGTTTTAAAGCCCACGACAATGACACATCTCTCGCTGCAGGCTACGCAAAAAAAGTTGCGATTAAATTTGCGTGAATTACTTCTCTTCCGATTGATATTTTCGGTTAAAACTCCAAGGATGATCGGAGGTTTGATTTTTGATAGGCTCTAGAAATACCATAAAAGTTTAAGAATTGACACAGATGTTTTTCTATCTTAGGTCAATGATCTATTTAGCTTAAACCAAAAGTATTTATCAGAAGATGGTTATTCACGAAAATGTAATCGGACTTTTTTGGCTCGCCCTGTATTATTTTCATCCGAAAACTGTATCATTCATGGTAATGACTCAAAGCTTATGATGTCATCGACTCTCTTGCCTGTAATATACGTACGCGTAATCATAAACGAACAACTTAAATTACAAGTTCTGCCACCGTCCTCTTCAAATTAAAAAAAAACAATTTTCTTTGCACTCTCCAGGACTGCTTCACCATGAAGTCACTCTCTCTCTGTCCTCGTTACGTTTTACTTGGTTCAACTTGCTAGCCTTAAATAATCAAACGTGATGATAAGACGTTAAAGATAATTGTATTAATGTTTACAAAAACAATTATACTTTCCAACCACATGTGTGTTTAGGATATCACAGTTAAAAGTAACAAGGTATTCCATAGACGTCAGAATTCTTAGGAGGTATTTGTTTCTATCTATTTACAGTTTTTTCGAAATTGTTGACCAGTCATATTTTGTTACATAGTACGACTCCTCGGCAGGAATTTTGAAAACAAAAGAGGGTGCTTGGGACCTTGAAAGTGGGGGCGGTAGTCATGAGTTTAGAAAGTGCAAAAATTCCAGGACTAAAAATAGGTATGTTTCCCAATAAACATTAAACTGCGAAGGACCCGAGTTTGACTAAAAACAGTTTGAACTTCACTTACTCGCTCCTTTAGTTTCAATGACATTTACGAGTGTTGTCATAAAAAAGTTAGATAAGTCAGTCCTGAAACTCATGCGCTGCCCTCCCCTTTAAGGGGATGTTTATTCCCTCGAGCGATGGTTGTCGGATTTCAAGTAAAACTACATAGGAATTTTGTTTTCAAATTCTTGAAGACTATACATGCACCACAAAAATATTATTTGGAAAAACAACTTTTTGAAACTTTCAAACTTAATTAAATTACTTAATGAAAAACATTTCAAAAGCTTTGCTCAAGAAATAAAGCTCATTTTTGTCCTTTTTTCAAAATCACGAGTAGGAACCGACCGGATATCCGGCTGAATCCGGTTCCGGCCGGATATCCGGCTTCAAAATCCGGTTCCGGTTCCGGTCCGGTTTCAAAACCATTTGCCGGATTTTAACCGGAAATAAAATTTTTTCAGGGACCAGTCTCACTAACTGGGACCAGTCCCACTTACTGGGACCAGTCCCACTAACTGGGACCAGTCCCACTTACTGGGACCAGTCCCACTAACTGGGACCAGTCCCACTTAGTGGGACTAGTCCCACTAACTGGGACCAGTCTACTAACTGGGACCAGTCCCACTTACTGGGACCAGTCCCACTTACTGGAGTAGTTCCACTAACTGGGACCAGTCCCACTCATCAAATTTTAAGTTTCAAAATTTATTATCGATCAAAAAACGACCAGTATATTAGAATCTCCAGCCAAATCCGGCTACCCAAATTTTTTGATAAAAAACACCTGTTTCCGGTCCGGCAAAATCCGGCTAACCGGAAATAAGATCCATTTCCGGCCGTTTCCGGTCCGGCGGCCAAAATTCTGGACCGGTCGGTTCCTAATCACGAGATCATACTAACCTTGGCTGTTTCTTATCAAAGAACTTTTAGTCAAAAGTGAAAAGATGTGGAGGTTACATTAAAGGTTTAAACTTAACTTTTTAATACTTCTGTTAGCAGTACACTAAGATAAAAGCGAGATCCTTGAGGACTATTCCAAGAGACTGTGCGAAAAGCAGAATTGGTAAAAGATATAAGTTATTATATAGATTATAGATGAGTTTATTGATCATTTTGTTGATGAGTTTATCTGACTACTCAGCAGATAAGTATTGCCGATATAATGAGTGAGATATAATAAGTGAGATATCAAAATTGAAGATCTAGCTGGTAGTAGGTTGCCATCCAACATTTGTGCTTTTATCGATGACCGCGTAACCCTCGCCAGACCTAGAATACCAAGCTTTCTCATGACCCCCAATCATCGCTCCCATCCGAGAGATGTAGACATCGTTTGATGAGTCAGAGTAGAGGTGAATTTCTATTGGTTTGGTCCAGTCGAATGATTTGCGGCAGCCATTGTCTCCGTACTCGACGTATATCTTATTTTCATCACTCGGTGATCGCCAGGTCGGATTTGACGTTGTGCATTCTATACCCCCCTGTCTGATCCCCATCCAGAGATTACCTGTGGCGGGGGCCCAATACTTGTCAGGCAACAGAATGAACACCCCAGTCACGTGTTTGCAGAAATATTGGAATCGAGTTTCGACACCTGTCAAACTGTGTCCTGAGAATGTGCGGTTTAGCACGAGCAGTGTACTCTAACACTAACAGTTAACTTTATTTGATTTTTTATGAGGGAATATCAGTAAAGATGATTCCATTCAAAACTGGACTATAATCTACGAAGACATAACTAATTATAACTAATCCATCATAACTAAAAAACACTTAATCGCAGACACTTAAAAAAGTGTACTTGAAGAAAAATTACCAGCACAGCTTGTTCCATGAATAGTCTTGGTGGAGTCATGACAGGTTCTAGTTCTTGTTCTCATCTGCTGGTATCCATCCTTGTTCCATTCACCACAACTGCCTTGATTCACCCAGCTTGACCAAGGTCCCCAGTTGCTCAGAGTTCCATGTCTTACCACAGGAACACAAGAAGGGAAGGATGTGTAGTGATGTGCACATTGGCTGCACTGACTTCCCACCACATTTGCCTTGCACTCACACGAGCCAGTGTACGGGTTGCACTGCTGGGCCGTTACACCAGAGTCGGTGCAACTGCATTTCTTGCAGTTCGGGTAGTCATAGTAACCGGCAGCACATTCGGTACAGTAAGGATAGTTTGTGTAACCCGTCAAGCAATGTCCACAGTCAGGTCCCCCCACATTTAAGCTGCACAAACACGCCCCAGTATTCTCATCACACACCTTACTTGTCACTCCGCTAAGGTTGCAGTTACAAGCCACACACTCCTGGCCCCCGTGATCCTGGGTTGTGTAAGATCCTGCCAGACAGGTACATCCATAGCTGCCGTCTCTGTCCTGGCACGTACCTAGTTGGTCCTGCACCAAACACTTGTTGTATCCAACTCCAAGGTGCTCACACTCGTTGATATCCTCACACTTGCCGCTTAATCCGACTGTATAACCGGCCAAACAAGTGCAGGAAAAACCACCTTCGTTGTTTTTACAATGTCCGCCAAACTTACAAAAATCGTGAACTGTACACTCGTTTATGTCTGTTTTCTTAGCTATTGACCAAGAACCGCGAAGATCCTCCATGTATTTTGTCCCTGGAAATATAAGGAATTTAGTTGTCTAAGCTTTTTAAAGAGTGTATTGTTTAGCTTTACCTTGAATTGCATAATACGTTCCCAAGGCTGGAAAATATCAATTTAATTGATTGGCTACTCTCTACAATTTAAATTTTGGGTTTTGTATTTAGGAATCAACTTCAAAAATACCTTCCAGTGTGCTAATGCTAAGCTGAGGTGTAAGACATGTTATTTCTGCTACTTCACTCCCTTTCTCATCGCCATAATAAAAACCATTTGGAGCATCTGGAAGTCTAATCTTATCTCCAATATCGTAGTATTTGTTTTCGTGCAAGCATTTAGTGACACATCTTAGGTCAGTTGTATTTACAGCCCACATACTGTCAGCTTTGCAGAGCACCTCTTTAATTGGTTTACCATTAGATAGTAGAATCAGGGTGTTATTGGGGTCTTCGCACTTCATAGGGACTGTCTGGCCGGGAAAGGTAATGGAGGGCCCACAACCCCCACCCAACAATTCAGGGAGAGAGAATTCATGGCAGCTTCTTGTTCTGAGAACTTCTTTGAATTCGACAGTATCGGATATTGTCTTCTTCTTCAATTCATGCTTTTCGTAACTCAAATAATCTTTTTCAAAAGGGTCGGAGCTCATTTTTATCTTAAATTCTATATGCCACAGCTCCATAGTTGTTAGCGCCAAATGCACCTCCATCAACTGAGCCCAAGTTGCATTTATTTTGTCCGTGTAAACTTCAGTGCAACCATCGACCATATTTATCTGCATCTGGGCCATTAGTAAAGAATCACTTGTCTCGACACTGGCCTTTTTCGCAGCCTCTTTGGCGGCTTGTAGGGGAAGTTTGTGACAATTAAGATAATCACTGAATTCTTGCTCGGCGTAATCCCCATAACCTATTGCTTTCTGGAATTGTTCCTGGTAAACTGGAACGTATAATTTGAGTTGTTTAAAGTATCGGTTCTCAACGACTTTTCCTGTCAGACGCTTGATGTTGTCAGTGACTACTTTGTTGCTGTCACTGATTGCCTTTACCACAACTTTCTGCCCTTCGTTTGTCCTGTAAATCCTATCGTTACGCTCACTTTCGAAAGCGACCCCCATTGCCGCTTGAAGTCCTGACAGTCCTCTTAACACCTTGTCACTATCTGTCCTGAGTTCATCAAGCATCAGAGATTGAGCAGCTAAGATAGCATTCTTACTTTTTTCCACGTCATGTCCTGTCTTCTTTATCTGTGAGAAGATCTCATGCTTGTTGTTTCCCATCCCGCGCAAGATTTTTACCGTCCCCTTCTTTATTTCATCTTGTAAGTCAAACATGCCAGGGACTTTGTAGTTTTCGATCAAATCCAGCACTGAACTACTCAGTGTTGCTTCAGATTCAGGACTTTCATTCAGTAAAACATCACAGTCTTGGCCCCCATAGCCCATATCGCAAAGGCAGTAGAATAAACTTCCATCCAACGTGAGATCTTTTAGATGACCGTTTGTGCATTTCGAACTGTCCCAGTCTTCTTTAAAGCTGAATAGGAATCCAACAATAAAGTTAAACTTGGACTTCCTCCGCCGCCTTCTTCGGACCGATGGCAATGTTACGACAATGTCGCTTCTGAAATGCCATCCTGTCAAATCAATGCTACTTTTGTCATCAAACATGACCATTGTCATTCGATTATTTTCAATTAATGATTTGAGAACGTCATCTTTTTTCAGTGAATTTTGGACTATGTCTGATAACTCTAGCCGGAATGGCTTATTCATCCAGGTCAAGGTGAAATTAGTTTCCCTATGAAATCTAGGAAGTTCAACTTCCTTCGTCAGCACACTTTTTATCCGCCGGATTGTTTCGTCGACTTGTGTTTTGCTAGATCTCCTGACTACAAATAGGGTGAGGCGGTGCTTTTCTTTCTCATCGTCAGATATTCCTGTGAGTTGCACATCTAATTCGGCTGTATTGTTTACGAGAATAAACGTGTCTTTCTCCCTATTATTCTCCTTCATCGTTGCCCAGGTGTAGATATCATACTTGGATTCCATGTTTTGAATGATGTCAGCTAATTCTCTCTCATCATTGTATAGGACTTCCATTTCCTGAAGAAAATAACGACCATTATTACATGTTTACCTCGAGCCTGATTTTTGGCCTTCAATCTGCTTGAGTTAAGTCCACCTTCTTGGCAGACTTTTAGGCGGTCTGCCGGGATGCGATTATTTATGTTATCGCATAGGTTAGTAGTTAGAACTGGTGCGATTGAACCTTAACTTGTGTGATGAAACCATTTATATACAAATTTAAAATACTAGTCAATTAAGAACTCTATTTCTCTCTATAAATGATATGTGAAAGAACAAATATGATTGTTAACTGTTTCAGACTTTAGTGACAATTTCGCTACAATATTTTGAGCATTTTAATTTTCAGATTAAAAATGAAGGATATCCCCCGATATTGCTTTTCCACCGTGTTTACCTTCTGAGCGTTAGAAACGGCGTTTCGAGTGCACTTCTCATATGCAGCCATTGATTTTGTGTACATGCTATATATCATCTTTGGATAGCCTTTATCGTCATGAGGGCTGATTAGCTGTTGGTTGATTTCGTAGAAGTACTGTAAGCGTTGGGCGTCCTTGACCATGGTAATCAGTTTGTATGCCAAAGGAAGAATCTTACTGCAATCATTGTCAACTGCGTCCTTAAACATCTCCAACAGATTTTTGCCTCTGGTAAAATCAGAACTACCGTTGAATAGGTTATCGACCAATTGCAGAAAATTACCAATATCTGCAGAATTTTTAATAACATCGACTAGGTCTTCGATTTGTCCCTTAACTTTGATGGGTAATTCCTCAGACGGATTAGCAGCCTTTATTGCATCCGCCAGTTGTTTATACTTTTTAATTGTATAATCGACTTTTCCTTCAAAATCGATTAACAAAGTAACCACTGCATTCCATTCTAAAGAATCTTGGACGTTGTCCAGTTTATACGCTATTGCATCTGTCCTTGCACCCAATTTTGCAAAGCCAGATTCAATAGCTTTCAATTCCTCGGATTTAGAAACGGGCGCAAAGAGTAAGACGATATCCAATATCGGTCCAACAAATTGCGCTGCGCCTCCTAAGACTCCTAAAACGCCAACACCAGCTTTCAGCAACTCTGCTGCCTCTTTCGCTATATCTATGACATCAGCGGCAACTTCCACACTTTCCTTAACATCTTGAGCACTGGACCAGAATGTACCGTCATCCGACGTTTCAATTTCATTCATCAAAGTGTCAAATTTTGTTCTCGTATTTTTCCACGGGTCTATGTCTTGGTTACATGGAAGTGTGTACCCTACATCACTATTGGTACAGTCCAAATCGGATGAAACTGTTACAAAAGCTATCAGAACCACCAATAGCTGTAACATCCTGAGTTTATGCCATTAAACTTAAGAAATTCATGGAAAATTCATGGAAAACTTGTAAAGCATACCTTTAATGTCAGTTTTTATGATAGAGTCAAAATATTAGTTTTAAGGGCATAGTAGCTAGCAGAGTATTTATCAGAGAAGAAAAGACTGATTGTTCAGAGAATGATTATCAGAGAATAAAAGACTGATTGTTCAATCAAAAGGACAAAAGAGGAGAATGGTGTACGGTTTCGTATTTGGCTTCTCAAACTCGATAGGCATTATCATATCATCGATCAACAATCGTAATCGATGTTACTATGATAGTTGATACGTCATTGACATACTTCTTTATGTCACCCGCTTTTGCCGCTTATTAATGCAAAATCGGAAAAGCGGCAGCGGCATTTAGCGGCATTTGTAATTCTAGCTGAAAACCATTCAAATCGTGTTTGAAGGAATATCTTCTAAAATTAGCCGATTAGGGAGCATGTTGATTCATCAGCCGTATGTGAAGTTGGCTATTGCGGTCATTTTGCGTCCTACTCCTTAGGCTTAAGTGTCTATCTGCCAACTTTGCAACGGGCAAAGTTGGCAAAATAATAATATAAGGTTGACCAAGAAATAATGGCACCGAACGTTAAAGTTGTCAAAATGCTAAGATAGGATTGATGTCACAGTTATTTATCAGTTGTGACAACTCTTATCTACAAGTTCCAAGCCAGCACGGTTAAGATTTGTTAGTACTTGCCAAAAATGTGCTGCACGGTTATCCCGAGAATTTTCAAAATGTTGCCGGTCAGCCCCCTAATATAAAGCCCCCTAATATAAAGCCCCCTAATATAAAGTCCCCTAATATAAAGCCCCCTAATATAAAGCCCCCTAATATAAAGTGTCCTAATATAAAGCCCCCTAATATAAAGCCCCCTAATATAAAGTCCACTTTTGATATTGATACCGTACATTTGTAGCTATAAAATCCAGCTCTTGAAATTACACCACCATTTCGTGCTCAAACAGTTATTTATCGGTTGTGTTGAAAAAAGTTTAAATTTTTCTGTCGAAATTATTCGTTTTTTAGCCTTGTTTAACACAAATTTATGTCACATTAACAACAAGGTCGTTGAATTACCTCAAATAACTTATTTCGGATGATTAAAATCACACTAAGAGTAAGATTAGGGTTAGAAATTGCAGGCAGCCTACAAACTTGTCAAATTTAAGGATAAGTCTATATTAACATATGCATCTATAAAAGAGACCTTTTTTCAGACGTTTTGTGAAATTTAGCTTTATTAGGTTAATTCTTTGACGAGTCGAAACCATATTATAAAATGGTTCGACTCCAGTGCTGAAGAGTCTAAATCAAAATGTAAGTTAAGGTGTTGTTATTGACATGTGCACTTTGCAGTGTCATTCCGTATAAATGAGGTATTTAAATTTTGGACCGATTTGAATCAAGATAGATATTGAAATTGAAAATCACGGCTTATATTTTGCAACACTTTTCTCGGCGAGATATGTAGTTGATATGTACTTGATATTTGGAGAAGCTGTGAGAAATTTGGAGACGTGGGTCATATCTATAAACGTTTGAAAGATCGTCGTTGCCTCGTAAATCAAATTACGTCTTCCTAGAGCACCGGAACATAATTTCGCAGAAAATAGTTACTGTAACGCCAATCAGAGCAGCATGCTGAAATGTCTCATCACGTCCTTAAAAAGCCTCTTCTGCCACATCAAAACTGTTCTTCACAAAATTTTCCACCAGCCGAACTCTGCAACGTTTACGTGACATCTAATTGACTAAGCTATTCTGTAGATGCAGTTAGAATTCTTCGTACTGTCCTGTTTCATTGTCCACCTTGCTGATACTCCGACCTCAAATTAAATGTCTTCTTTGTGCCTATATTTGAGAAAAGAAGATAATATTTATTCTTTATAAGATGATAATGTCTGCAATTTCTTCTTAG
>JH153850.1:405616-429455 GCA_000226015.1 Mnemiopsis leidyi | reverse complement strand
TGTGAACAAATAACACTGTTGGAATAAGGCGATCTCTTTATTCTCATCTGCTTCCTGGGGTCCTTTCGGCTTTGCCCAGACAGCTTCATGCTGGATTCACCATTCCTTGAACTCTGAGAATCACTCCTATCACGATTATTCCTTGATGTTCCAGTAGCAAGGTATGTCGGTGGAGGGGCTGCTAACCCATCGCACCCTATTGGTGAGACACACAGACGACACATGTATGTCTCGAGACAAAATTCACACAAGGAAAAAGAAAGAAAACATTGCAAGCAATGCCGCTCGCCACACAATGGTAGACGAGACTTAAAAGCCACATGGTTGAACCGTAAGTGCCACTTGAAGCAGCACCTAGCAAAGCATCCTTCAGCCGCCACAGCAACCGACCCCCCAGTAATGTAGTACTGACGGGCAATTAACGGTTTTATGGCGTTACCACTCCCAGGTGTTCCGACGCTACTCGGACTCGGACCAGATGCAGGGGGATGTTCTGGGTAGTGAAATACTCTGAAATGGTCCAATGGACACAGATTGACCTCCAAAAACAAAGGTATTTTTAAAGTTTTGTAGAGCTCTTTATTCTTTATCTTTATATAGGGATAATGCTGAATCATAATGTAATTTGTAAATTGTTTATATTGATCGAGTTTGCACGTGCTAAACACGTCAAATATCTATCTCTTGGCAAATTGTTTCAATGAGAAACTCAAAGTAGAAGCATTGCATTTAGAGAAAGGTCAAAGGGGGTTTGAAATTTGAGACGCCTCCCCACGAATACCGTTCTCTATTTACGACTGGGAAAAATTGAAACCGGGAGAAATATGGCGAAATTGCCCAAAACCCGCCACTTTATCCCGGTCATAATAATCCCAAGTAAGGTAAACATACGGATAAATTGATATCTGCTATTCTGATCTAGTATAAAGATAAAAAGATTCCGCTTCCTGTGGGAATTTTCAGTATGAAAGCTAGGGGATTTCGCCAAAAATCTTGATTTCCAAATGAAAAGAATAGAGGGGCCAGGGACCAGGGTGCTATGGCCCTCTCAAATATTTGGATTGATTTATCATTTACCCCTGACCCCTCCCTCTTTAACAACAACTTATATTAGAAAAATGCTTCTAAGCTTTCTGGCATGTGCCAAATTTATAAAAATTTTTCGCCTCTAGTGGGCTGAATAGACTCATTTTATAACCAGATCGATACTAATAAAGTATATTGAACTGATTGTTATGGCATTAAAGGGTGTTATACTATCACTTTTGCATTGTCTTGAAACTAATTGTAGAATCATATATACCTTATTTATTTTGAAGAATTTGCCAAATATTCGCATAATTTTAGATACCTTAGGAGACATATTTACGGGGTACGAAATTCGGGGATTTTCGGGAAAAATCCCCATATTTTCGTACTACCAAAATTTTGACCTCCACTTCAAAACCCCCCAAATTAATTTGTTTGTAATTGGCTCAAAAAGGGTTTGATTGAGGTGTATTCATCAAATTAGTTATTTTACATGGTCTGTAAGACAAGGAAGAACATTTCTCAGGTACATAGAAAGTTAATTAGTATTAAAATAACTAATGTGACAGCCAGTAGAGCTAGAGGTTTCCATCACTACAGAGTGACGACTTGGCCTGACGTCTATGATGGTGAGATGGTTTCTGTAGTCCGTGAAGCATACCCAAATTCGCTCCTGCATGATAGATATGCCTGCTCGGTGAAGAGGAAGGTTGAGGAAGGTCGTGGAGTACTCATGGCAAGGCTGGTTACTGTTGGCCACGTGCCTTTGGAAATTAGCAAGATATGCCACTACTTTATCATCCACGGTGGTGAGATATCTGGAACTGTGGAGGACTCTAAACCAAGGAGATCGCCCATACCTTCGGGAGGCTTAGAAATCAAGCTCAATCTTACCTTCAAAGGTAGGGGAGACTTGATTAATAAGTTGAAGCTGCTGTTAAGGGACGCCTACAACTGGGATTACACGGGTGAGCAGAACCAAGATGAAGGAAATGACAATGTACAAGACGATGATAACGAAGAGGATGATTTTTGATTAGTTAACTTTCTTCACGATTATCAAATTTTTTAAAAATTGAGTTTGATTTTTCTAAAATAATTGAAGGTGAAAATGCGCCAATTTAATTCGGGGTACGAAATTTGGGGATTTAAAAAAAAATCCCCATTTCATTGTCCAACCATTAATTCGATCCCCAGATTTTTGATCCACGTAAATATGTCTCGTAAGGTAAGCCCATTTCATCCATAAATATGTGCTTTTAAAATGGGCTTATGCTACATAACTGGATGGAGCTAGCAGCGCGGCAGATTCTCCTTGGTGCAAACTTCACCTCGGTCTTATTTGTATTTCATTATTAGGTATATGATCAATGATGTATTGAACGATTGTATCAATTAGCTATGACAATTAGTACTAAAATAGGCGTTTCATATTGGTAATAGGTGCAACAAAGGTTATATTAGATTTAGTTAAATCTTATTTGATCTAATTCATCTGTAAAGGCAGCTGAATAGTTAATGGAAAATGTAGCTCTTACAGTGTACAGCATTTTCGTATTTTGTATAACTGATCCAGTTAATTGTTCAGATTACTAAACATTTGGCTGGATGATTTAAAGGTTTTTCTTAAATTACAACTGAACTACTAAATAATAATAAATACATCACTTAGACTTACATCCTTAACTTATTTTAGAGACTTAACGTTGAAGCTCCTGTCCATGCTACCAGCCATGCTAACTAATGTGTTAATTTACTCAAAGCATATACACTGTGTTTCACCAGTAGTGTCAGTGTCCCATTATGGGGGCATACAAAAGCTTAAAAGCTTAAAAAAGCGTGTATGTCCTTTCGCCAGCTGATTCAATACTGTCACTATCAGATGTTCAGTGTGCATGGTAACGAATTGAAACTCTTTAATAAACTTATGTAGGCCGCAATGGCAATGGCTGGAGGCATGATCTTTGATAGCATCACAATTTTTAACCATACCATTATTACTATTTTCCATTAAATTTAGTTTCCATTAAATTTAGTTTGTAAACCTGGAAAAAGCAAGATTTCCATGCTAAACCGTGTTAAACGGAATTTTATTAATGAAAGAGTTATGTCATTTTGGAATAGATTACCCATTGAGGTAAAGACAGCACCAACTTTGAACATTTTTAAAAGTAATCTAGAAGCATTTAAGATTAAAACTAGAGAATTGGGCTTTTGCGGTATTGGAAACTTTTGGGATATTTCAGATGAAGTTTTTAATAGGATTGAAAGTGGAAGTTATTTGGAAAATAAGCTTAAGCATAACATTTTCCTTAAAGATATAAACCCTTTAGTAGCTAAAAAGAAGTTTATTAACATCTATTAATTTTGTCTTGGTGCTTTTTACTTTTATTGAGCAAATTTTTATTTGAATTATAGAATTTTTAGACATTTTAGGAGATTAAGTGTGATGATGCTGGCATCATAATTCTTTATTTATTTATTTATTTATAATTTGAATTGAATTTCAACTTAATGTGACATAACAGAGTTAGAATATATTCTATAAATTGATTGTGGCGATAAATAAAAAAAATTGTGTTTCTCTAAAATTTTGTGTTTCTCTCAAGATCTTTCATTGAAAACTACAACTGAGTTGATTGCAGTGCTAGGAGTTCAGTGTAGGACTTAAGCTGAAATTTGGAAAACCTACTGCCTAGCACAATGACACTGATAAGATAGCACTGTCAGAACACACATAACAACCTAGCTCTATTGCCAAAATGGTTCAAATTTAACTTCAAAGCACAATTTCACCTGCAAATTTTCACCTGCAGCGGGCTTATTATACTTTGCTAGCCAAAGCATCAGGTGGAAAACGGTTACCGTCATCCTGCCCCAGAACATGGTGCCCCAGAACATTTTGTCCCACATATTTGGCCCCAGCGACCCTAACCCTGACCCTAACCCTAACCCTTACAAAGTTGTCTTTTGTGAATCAGGGCGTCACTAGGGCTAAATCTCTGGGTTAAAGTGCTCTGGGGCAATTATTTACCTCTATAGGAGTGTACAGATTGTCGAACAAATTGACATAGTTTCGATCAGTAATTGTTGATGAAAGGAGTCTATTCTTGTAAACCTTGTTAAAACACGACATATCTGGAAGTGTGCGCATGTCATTGGATAAGTTATTCAAGCATCTAGCGCCAAGATAATATAATTCTTTTTGTGTCTTGTATTAGAAGATCTAGCAAGACATGTCAGAAATCACCAAATTACCTACATTAGTACATTGGGCAGCAATAACTAAGAATTGTGAATGCCCCTTTGAACTGTTTTGGCTATGGACATCAGAATGCTAAGTCTGAATATTTTTCCAATCATGTGACAGTGATTAACCAATAAAAAGCCAGTGGCCAGATGCATCCAATAAATTTCGGAAACCAAGAATTCTGATGTCCATTAGACACTTCTTCAATACAATTTCAAACAATGTACTTGAAATTTTGAAAAGCTTTTAATTGTACCTAGTTTTCAGCTTGGAAAATTCCCGGTCTCAAGTTAAAACTGTGTTTAGGTAAATGATTCCCAGTGCAATGTGACGGAAAGATAGCAAATTGCCATAGCATGGCGAACTCAAGTCATTACTCAGGGTGGTTGGGAGGGTACGCTAAAAGTGTCGCTGGGACCGTGTCAGCTTTCACTCAGGACATCCTCGAGGAAACCCGGGCAGACACACAGGGTTGGTTTGGTATTTTATCTTATTCAGGAGGAAGGAAATAAATCTATGACCTCTTTTTACCAACTTGCCATTTACCGGGGGTACCCTAGATAACTTGGTTTTTATTCAGTTTATTGTACCCTCTACATGTAGCTGTGTTTACTTAAAAAGTATAACCTGCTATGTATAACTAGATTAGCTTAGATTCAACAGAACCGTCGTTTCTTATGACACTTATTTTCAGATGTAAGCTCGCTACTTAAGGTTTCAAACGAGAAAGTCGCAGAAAGTGAAACAAAGGTTAAAATTCTGGAATCAGAGGTAAATTGTTAAGTGCATTGATGCTAAGTTCACATCTTGGCAATATTTAGTTTCTGTAGCAGGTATCTGAATAGCTGACCAGACAGTTAAATTTCAGATAAGTAAACTTAAAAAGAGTTAGCGGAGGTAAACGATGATAGGGAGGTTACCGAGATACAATTGCAAGAAGTCGGTGATAGATGGCGAGCTATTTTAAACGAAAAAGAGGTCGGATTTATCGTTAAAATACCCACATATTTTGATGGATCCGTGGCTAAATAATGATCATTTTAGCTTTTTGAATTTATTTTACAACAATGTTATTCCATGCCATTACAGGACGAAGTAAAAGCGCTTAAAGAAAAGTTTCTTGAACTTGAAAACAAGCAGACAGAAAACCGTGCTACACGAATAAGGAATGTGTCAGGCGATATCGACTTTAGCGATCCCTTCTTATGTGAGATGGAAATAGGTAGATTGTCGAGCGAAAACCAGACGCTAGCTTCACAACTCGAGGAAATGTCTGCTAAGGTAATTTACATACTACTACATGTATACATTGTTGCTTTTCTTTCTTGTCTATCGCACTCTATTTGACGGACTTTAAAGTTTAAGAAAAACGATCCATTCATTAAGACGGAGCATTCATTACACAACTGACATCGATAAGAAACTAAGAAAATCCAACCTAGGTCCTAGTTGTTTTTGCCCATCACTCATTTTCTCCCTGATCCTTCCAAATAGTAAGTAGATTGGATATTATTTGCCTGAAGATTGGACTCACTGGCATCTGCTTCAACTTTTAAAGCAGTAAACTGTCGCCTGTCCTCCGAAAAATCCTCGGAGCCACCTGATTTTGAATTTGCCTTGACCGATCTTGGAGGCCGCCGTGACAAAATTGTGTTGCGATACTTTATTGTCATTCAAAGTCAAAACACGTTCCGCGCGCGCGTCGTACTTTGGTAAACATTAATCCGGATTTTGGAGTTCTTTCGGCATCTTATCGATTTGAATCTATCAATGCGAATGCTTTGATGAGGTTTGAAAACTTGCATAACCTTAAACCATCCTTATACATATGGTAGTATATGTCAATAATAAAATTACCGTGTTTGAGTTGTTATGGTGTTCCGCGTCCCGTTTCCATGGATTAAATTCGTTCAATTTCAGTCTAAACTAGTATCCTCGGCTAAGGAAGAGAACGGTGAAAGTGAATCAAAGATTAAGGTAAGTTTGAGGGCAATTTAGAACATTTTGAACGTTCTCAGTTATAAACAATGTACAAACGTTGTCAATAATAAACGAAAGTACAGGTATCACATATAAAGATATTATTGGGAATTGTATAGGTTCAGTAAGCTTGCTGTTTGTAAAATGGAACAATCAAAAGTTTCTACAAGTACCCGTTTACTTAAGGCATTGGAAGCTCAACTAAGGTCGGTTTACATCGAACACCAAAACGAACTTGCCCTTAAAGATCAGGAAACCGAGCGTGCTATTTCCAGTTTGAGGGAGGAGTTTCAACGAGCTTCCGATATCGAATCTTTTTCGGGTAAATCTCTTTTTGGGTAAATCTCTTTTCGGGTAAATCTCTTTCGGGTAAATTTAACATCATGCCGAGACTCGAGTAGTGTTTTCACATTTGAATAAAGAAGTTAGAATCTTACTACAATACTATTTATGTTGAAACCACAATACTATTTATTCATAATAATAGGCGGGTTATATGTCATATTTATTATGTATTATTTAGGAAGATCATCGCGTTCTGAGTCAGACAGTGAAGCAGAATTACACAGAAAATACTCTGAACTTCAGTTTCAATTTAAAAGGGAACAAGGGTTTTTCAAACAGGTTTCCTTTTATTCCTACAGTTTTCATGCTTTGTATTTTTCATTTTTAAATGGGATTCCGCTTCAATGCTTCATTTTAAATGAAGCCTTTCGTGCGATAATTAGACAACTCATTAACAGAGTTCGTTGTTCAGCTCGAACAAGAGAAGTTAAACCTTGAAGAAAGGCTGAAGAAGTCTGAAGATTTTGTCTCCAAACTGCAATCCGAAAATTCTTCCCTTACCGATCTTGTGAAGGATTTGGAAAACTCTCAAAGTCTTATCAAGTCTTTAGAAGAGCAAATTTCTAAGTTTGAAGAAGATTCTGCCATTAAGACCGTATCTGATGCAAGGTTTGCATAGTAGTTTTGATGCAGTTTTTGTGTAGTAGAATTTACCATTTAGGCGAGAAATTTTCTTTTATAATAAAATACATTGGACAGTGAACAGTGTATTCAGAAAATAGTTCCGTCAGTGAAATAATTGATGGCCTAGAAATATGTATATTACTCAAAGCTCGCAGGAAGTTGAAGTTTTTACTCCAGGACATTTCAGTATCACACAATACAAAGCAGCGATAGAGAACTTGAATGTTCAGATGGGAGTTAAAACTGTGGAACTAGGAAAGATTCGATCTAAACTTTCGGAGACAGAACAAACCCTGTCAAACAGAGACAAAGAGGTGCGGGGATTTTTTTATTTGTTATCAACTTGTTTTGTTATTATGAAATATTTATTTTGAGAATCCAGAACACGCTGTCTAGTGTCTACACTCAATAGCGTCAACAACGACCAAGTTATTTAATGACAATCTTGAATTCTTTGCTTTAACATTTTCTTATCCTTTGATAAAAGCGATTTTCCTCTTGAGTCTTGACTATGCTCTCTACATAGTTGTGAATAATTATGCTGGTGTTTTAGATACATCAACTACGAATAGCGCTAAATACAGTTCAAAATGAAGATTTCCAAGAACTAAGAGGTCTTGTAGACTCACTCAAAATACAGGTGAAGATGTTGTTTATATCAATTGTGTGTAAATGGGAGTGAATTTGAGATAATATTAATCTATTGAGGATGGTTATTCTCGATATCATCCTGCACCAGCCTTCATGTTGTGTATAGCATCCGAATTGCTGAATTTTTTGCAACTTTGTATTGAAGTGGTAATTTCATCCTTCTAGTTGTCATTAACATTGTGGACTGCCCATACTCTTAATGACCATTTGTCGTTAACAATTCTCGTGACAAATTAGGCGATTCTGGGCGATTAAGAGATATCAAGTGCTACAATATCTAACACTTTCTTATTGATAATCACACTTCAATCAAATAAAACCAGGTTGACGGATACAAAGAATCCCTGAAAGAGACTGGATACAAACTGCTCCACGCTAACCAGCAAGTTGAGTCACTGTCGAGACAGGAGGTGGAACTGAAAGCCTCTGTTTCGTGTCTTCAAGCTGAGACTGCCGGACAGGCTGAAACTATTCGGAGCCTTCAACTTCAGGTTGTTAAACCAGCTATGGTATAGTCTATAGAGTGAGTCTTATCATTTTTCTCAATATTGCCAGGGAAAGGCAATAGTTGACTGAAGGAGACTTGATCAAATTTTATAACCATGTTGTCCCCACACATTTAATTACAAAACTGACCATGCATGCACACCGAGCTTGAGTTGCTCGTGCATCTTGCCTCCTGCAAAATGCACGTGCTTAACAGGTGCCATTTGGCGCCGCGCTAAAAACATAATTGCACATGCAGGTAAGGACAAAAGACCAATTTATATCAGAACTACAAGAATCGACCTCGTCACTTAGACGATCGTCTGGAGAAGCTGGAGAGAAGCTGGAGAGATTGACAGCTGAACATCAGAATGTAGTCAGATCTTGTAACCAGTTAAAGGCAGGTACGTGCCAGGCATCCCCACTTTGACGTATTGTTGGATGTCGTCATTGCCGTACTTTCGTTTTTACCTGGAATTTGTGTCTTAACGTGCTTTAAGATTAACTGATAAATTTTAACGCTAACGGTATGATTTGTGTTTCAGAAAAAATGGAACTTGTCGTTAACACCAAAAAGGTCAAAGAAGAAAACACCATGTTACAAAAAGAGATAAAACGCCTGACATCCGATCAAACTCGCCTCCAACAGAGCGGACTGTCCTTTATCTTGGAGACAAAACTGTCGGCTACACAACTTGAGGAGATCAGGGAGATAGCGTCAGGGGAAAGGGGCAGCGAGGGAGGGCCTTGTCTCAGTTCGGAGATGAGAGAGCTGAAGAGGAAACTTGATGATAAGTCGGAGCAGCTCCGCATGTTGCAAGGTTTTTCAATTTTCTGTTTGGATGGCACACACTACACAATGATAATATGGAACGTTTGTGTGACTTTCGTCTTTATATTTAATCTACTTTTCATTCAATAACGTTCATATTCTCGTCATATGAATTTCACATTATTTAATTAATTTGATTGAGTTGTTTGAAAAATCTCAATCTCATAAATTGTCACATTTTTCCATGTAAACAAGTAAGCAAGTATTCACTTCACCAGGTAAAATCTCAAAATTGAAATCCAACCAAGAGGACATGATCAAACTCTCTGAACACAACACTATTCTGTCTGACAAGACAGCTGCCCACGAAGCTGATATCTCTTTGCTCAAAGACCAGATCGATACCGCTAACAGAGACACAGACCGCTTGAACCGTCAGCTCGCGGTACGTTCGTCAGCCCCTCCTTTTTAGGGCTGGATTTTTGGGAATTTTCGCACTTTCCAAGTTGCGCCAGATTGCGTGAGTACTGAGTAGGAGTCGTCTAGATTGTCACTGATTGCAAAGACCGAGTTGTAAAGTTGTAGAGTAGCCGTCTGGAGAAAGGCTGATTGGTGAGACGGCTCATGGTGTAGAATGGTCCTGAAACTTTGAGGGTATCACAATTCGCTGTCAAAGCAGCTTGCCACGGCAATTGATTCAACAAGTAATCACTTCCAGAAGACAGATGCTCCTGTTTGATGTATCTGAAGCGCTAGACTTGACAAGAAAAGCTAAATTTATGTCAATAAATATGCGGTGATATTTTCCCGTTTTCGCACCGGTTTTCTACTTTTCCCGGTCTGTGGACACTGCCGCATCTCTGTTTCATGGTGTGATCTATCAGGGAGTGTTGATTTTTGTTTTAGACTGAAAGCCATGACGCGATACGCTGAGGGCTTTTAGCAATTACTTATCAAATTCGGCCCTTACCGAACTGAGAAAATAGACAAGAATATCCGAAAATAATCCCTTTACTGATCTTATGAGCAGCCATTAAACTTGTGGATCTCTATAACCTTCACTACTGATCACATTAAGTTGTTAATAATAACAGTTCTCAGCTACTACAATTAGCATTCCTTCTATTTGGCCTTTCCGAGCAGTTCAGCTGTCATCACTTAGTTAATCAGTTTAGCTGAGTATCTGGTAGTTTACCCGGGAGATAATTTAAAGACAAATTGAGGTACTGAATTAGACAGAACAAAACTTTGAACGTTTATATCACAGGTTTTGGGGACGGAAAACTCTGCGCTCTCAGATGAAATCTCGAAACTAAACAGTTTGATAAAAGTAAGCCGAGAAATGTCGGACAATTCAGCCGATGCGGCCGCCAAAGAATCGGAGTATGAAAGGAAGATTCAAGAACACAAGGAGACGGGTATGAGATTTTAATCCTAGCCGCCAGATACTGGGACACTTGATTCTGTCGCCATACACTGAATTTTGTGAAGTCAGCTGAAAGAAAAATATATACTTACGTATGATTTATTCGCCCTACAATCTACATTTAGGAATCTAAAAACGTCGACAATTTATGAATATTTGGATATAGAATTTTATGGGGATAGGATTATACACTCCTTGAAAGTGTGTACTAAAATAATAATTGCCCATGCTTAATAATAATACACAAATATTCTTGCGCCTCAAAAAGTAAGTAAAACTCAATACCACCGAAATTGTTAAAGTGTTAAACAATCGTGTTGGCAATCCTTCCGAAATCATTGAACCGTATCTGGTAAACTCACAACCCGCAACTTACCAAAATCAAAACAGCTCAGAAAGAGAAAGCTAGGCTACTCTCGGAAATAGAACGGTTAATGGAGGAGAGCGGAATCATTGAAGAAGAATACTCCACGGTAGTGGCAGAGAAAAGCAAGCTGTCTGAAGAGGTGCAAGAGCTGAGAAGAGTAGTTAGCTCCAAGGAGGGAGAACGGGAAAACGTCGACTGTAAACTATTGAAAGTTTCAGAAAACTTGAAAAAGGTAAGGATGCTTTTCTGAGTCAATCGAGCATAGCATGTTTATGTTTCTTCTACTCAATGACGCTTATAATGTCGATCCGTTTTTACTCTGGATTAAAATGCGTTTTTAATCTTTATCACCGGGGATATAGAGTTGTCCCCTAGCGACTACAGTTTACTGACTGACTACTGGTCACTGAGTGACTATTGTTGATTTTTTAAAATAAGAATAATTAAAAACAATATTCACTTCTAAAAGAACCTATTCAACTTAAATTGCAACCGTCCTCCACTTGAATTGATAGTCGCCATATGGTCCTTAATTTCAAAGAGAGGGTCTTTCTTGTGAATTCAGATGTATATTTAGATCATAATATCTACTTTAAGTTTAACAAACCGTTTTGCTATTTTAAAATCAGTACGAAGCTCTTGTTACCATGTTAACCACGTCTGCTCAACAGGCGCTCTCGCGACTCGAAGTTAAAGATTCCAAAATCGAGGAGTTATCAGATCAAGTATGTAGGATGGAGAAAAAGCTAATTGAGTCAAACGAACTCGTTGAATTCTTCAGAAGCAACCAGACAGACGAATACAAGGTATTTACCTAGGAAGGAGGCCGGACGCTACAACGGAGAACGCTACCGCTGTGGAAACTCTGGCGGAGGGTGCTACGGCGAAGCTTTCCAAAAAGGGTGGACGCTACGGCGGGGCCCACCAGATCCTCGCAATCTCACATTACCATGGACGGAGATACGGCGGAGTCTTAGTGTATTGTGTCCTGAAAAGCATTATTTTTGTTCCCCCGTCACACTAACAGTTTAGAGGCATTATTACACAAGGAACCCCTCGTATCTCCACCGCAGTCGTAAGGTCCACCCCTTTTTGGAAAGCTCCGCCGTAGTATTCTTCACCGTAGCGTCCTCCGCCGTAGCGTCCTCCACCACATCGTTCTATACTCCCTAGGAAGCTAGGATTGAAACAAGGTAACCGTCCTGTTAAGATCGCCAAATGGTTGAGAGCGTGTCCTGATTTTTCGGCGTACAGCCCGGAATCAGATTATAGTTGTCCTGGTTAGTTTTGATGGTAAGATCCGCATAACCTTCAAATGGTTGACCATGCTCCGGCAGCTTACCCTGGTTAATGTCCATCGTCGTTGCCTAATCGTTTTTCTGTGGCCAAAAATTAATTCTGCGCACAGCGCATCCAACAAGTTGTTTAACAGTAACACAATATAATATAGCCCCGAAATTGTCGAATTTTGAAAACAGGGGCAAATATATTTAATTTCAAGTACTTTAAAGATAGGATGCCTTAAATTCGTATAAACCATTTAGTTTTACCTAAAGATGTCCCTCATAGAGAACTATTCTCTCTCCTCAGTCTCAGACAAAATAAACACAAAATTCAATACTTTATGCACGTCTTGCTTGCAAATAGATCACGCACGTGTTATGTAAAGATTGAGTTATCAATTTTGCTATAAGCCGGTAGTCCGTTAGGTGGTCAAAACGCCTCAGCAGTCAGTTCAACCAAAACCAATCTTGCAGCACTTCCACATTACAAACGTGGTTTACACTAATACTACATACTTAGTGACTGCGCAACAATTTATAACCAATTTCATTTAAAGAGGAAAGATAATTCTGATCATAAGTCTAGCCTGCTTTATTAAAACTTAATAAAATGAACAAGAAAGTTTTAATTCAAAAAGTCATGATCTAAACCCAAAATTTGACAAAAATAGCGAAGAAATATTTCAGGCGGCCAGACTCGGACTGGGAGAGGTGACCACGCCCACCTCAACAGTAGAGGCGGTTAACTACGTCACCAGTGACGTCATCACTCCGTACGTTCCCAGTGATGTGACGGGTTTGATGCAGCAGATCGAGGAGCTGACACAGAAAGTTAGCGACTCGGAGATTGAGTGTGCAAAGCTTGCTGAAGCGTGCCGTGACAAGGATTTGAAGTTGGACCTTTTGGAAGCAGAGGTAAACTTGGTTAAAAGCGGCAAACTTTGTTTGGAAAAAGTTAAATTCTGTTTGGACAGAGGAAAATTTTGTTCGAGAGGTAAATAGAAAATGGTGGGGGAGGGGGGGGGGGGGTTGTAACCCAAAAATGCGAAGGCTACCGCGAATTTATGATTTTTTCTTTTTCTATGATTTTGTTTTTGTTTGTTCAGTTTTGTTTGTTCAGTTTTCAATTTTTTGTGTTTTTAATCCATCGACTTTTTAAAAATTTTATAGCCTTTAGAAGGCTTTCCCAGGGTATGGTGTTTGGCATTTCCCGAATAAAAAATGCTTCTACACCTTTGATGGCAACACAATTTTTGAATAACCAGATGACCCCAATTTTTGTATCATTCTAGAAAAAACAAAAAGTCCGAGTGCTAGTACAGCAAATTTCAGATTGTCTTGTTGGAGATAGTTGGTATGTGATGCAAGACAAGGTTCCATATTCCTTGAAGAGGAATATGTTTCGGAGGCATCAGCATATTCTGTCAATTTTAGAATTTTTACTGTGAAATTTGGGTTTATCATTTCGACTGGATGCCAATTCTGGACCTTTGGCATGGTTAACCCCTCCCATCACCGTTACGCTTCAATGGCACTATAATTGTAATTTCTAATTAATTTCTACTGTTTATATTTGATTGTCCAAAATTTCTTGTTTTCTCTAAGAGGACTCGGGCTTCGGACAAGGGACAAAAGTTTCTAATGTGTGTTGATGTCACTTGTCCGAGTCTACTCAGAGAATAAAAGAAATTCTGAACTATCGGATTGTTCTATGAGACTCAATAAAACTTCACGTCTATTCACCGGACTGTTTATATCACTGTTCATTTCAATGTTTATATCACTGTTCATTTCAATGTTTATAAACCACTGTTACAGATGGTGAGCGCTAGCGAGTCCTCCTTATCCGAAGCGGAGACGAACAAGCTGATCGATCAGAACATGCGTCTACAGAAAGTCCACACTGCTACCGAGAAGGAATTGGAGAGTGTCACACAACAAAACTTAGAGCTCATCCACCAACGTGACTTCTACCAAGATCAGGTGTGCGATCAGCTGGAAAATTTGTTAGATCTCAAAGTTTGATATAACGCTGTTCTTTGGAAGGGGTAATGAACACATATGAACAACATTGATCGATATATGCTTTTTCACTCGTCAATCGCTCCTACCCTTTTCCCAGAATTACTGTCCTAAGACCAACTGTCCTGACAAGATATTATCCCCATATATATACACAGTTAGAAGAGATATATTTATAAGGAATCATCTCCTTGTCTATAAAGATCAAAACAAGATACCCCTCTTTGTCCCCTTTACTCGGAACCTCACCCGCTACTTCACAACAATCACCAGGCCAAGAAGCTCCACGACAACATGGAAGCCCTACGATCGGAAGCAAACAAACTGATCGCCGAGTCCAACGATCGCGAGAAAAAGATCAGTGCCGAACTAGAAAGGTAGGAGTTGGGCTAATAGAGGGGAGGGAAGGGGAGGTTAAAGTTCCAACATCCATCGACTTTAAACACCAACTTTGCCGTGACTAAACGTTCCTCTGTGATCGACTTGGTCACGTGGGTTTATTGCGCTGCCGTCATTGGACGGTGTTTCTGCCTTCATTTTCGATATAATGAACGGGTAGACCTTTCTGCCGTTTCCGACAAATGTTGGGTGTAATTTACGTGGTAATTTACTCGTCGGCATTCCTTTGATGTGCTTGCACATTCCTAAAACCCGTGAGAGAGTGATGCTGCTGAGCAGCTGCAGAAGAGCAAGCTAACTCCCCGTCTCCCAGTCGGCCGATCTCTCCATTGTTCGTCCCGCTACACAGATTTTATAAAAGTTCCGTGCGGCTCGCAGCTAACACTAAGAGTCACAGCTTGTCGCGATGTTCCTGGGTGTCTAGCTGGTACACATAGATGGGCAAGGCATTGTCTCTACACGCTAGCTCTGTAATAATGTGTTCACAATAACCCGGTCGCATCATCACAGTTTGTCGCTGTGTTAAATCACCATGGCCTTCTCTCCGGCGGCTTTAATGATGAAAATTTGGAGCTACTCTGAAAAACGCGACAAGCAGAAATTTCGTCGGACAAGAATTAGGTCCGACGAAAAAGAAACCTTTAAATCCAAGCGATTTTGTCTGAATACAATTTCTAATGGGATTGTCTGGAAAGAGAAATTGTGCAAAACGTTCAGATTGAGATATCACTAGACTTTTAAAGTCGCACCGCCAAAGTAATTGTGATGATAAGACAAGATGATTAAAGTGACTTCAAAAATTTTTCTCTTTACCTATTGAATCTTATGCTTTACTAAAAGTTGTTAAACCCCCACTTTTCTTATAAAATTTTAATGAAACATGGTTCAGGTTGCAGGAGCACTTGGTGAAAGCAGAGGAAACTCACACAGAGGATTACCTGATGGCTACTCGGAGTGAGCAAGACTTGAGGGCTGAAGTGGCAACTCTTAGAGAAGAAGTCCTCTCTGCCAATCAGTCTCTAGATTCAGTCAGGTAGATTCTGTAAGGTAGTTTAATTCAGGTAGATTCGGTCAGGTAGTTTAATTCAGGTAGATTCGGTCAGGTGGATTTGGCCAGGTAGGTCGAGTGAGATAGATTTAGTCAGGTAGATAAAGTTAAGTGGATTTAGTCAGGTAGTTTCAACTTTCAGTAAGATAGATTCGGTCAGATAGAAATGGCTAGGTAGATTAGGTCAGGTGCAAGGCAGCCGCTGTAGATAATAGGTAGTCCGTAGTGAGGGATGGGTACTGAGTTTTAATTGTTAGGTTTAACCAGCTGGCCATTAACCTGCTAGGCTTGATGGCTTCAGCTCTGAAAATGTGAAGTGAGATCGATAAGGTTGAAAACAGATGACCCTTATTTTTTGATAATATTTACATCGTAATGGCATTTGTTCTAGAACAAATCGAGTCCAGTTTAATCAGAAATAGGAATGCTTGTGTGGTTACGTCCATTTTGTAACAAGGAATGCTCATATGAAATTGACGTAACCACACCAGCAGTCCTATTTCTGATTAAGCTGAAAGAGAAATCCCTCTACTCCAAATCGAGTCCAGTAATTTACTATAAAATCATCCCAGAAAGTTCATTGTCATTATCATCATTCTTTCTCGGCTCCATATTTGATATTTATGATAAGTCACACAATTGGCAGGTAAATTAAGTTAAAAACATGTGTTGAATAAAAATCTTCTCTAAAAAGCAATGTCCAACAGGGCTGAAACATTACTAGAAATCTCCGAACTGACATCTAAAGTGCACGTGCTGACGACACAGCGCGATGCCGCGCAGCAGCAAGCCATTGCTGCTGAGGATACTGCTGCATCCTGCCAAGCCTCTCTCACCAACCTTCAGATTGTTCTGGAACAATTTCAGCAGGGTCAGTTTAGAAGTTTATTTGGGAGGGGGGGGTTCAAGCTCTTTGTCCGTTTGCAAAAAATGGACAAACAGAGTAATGTCAAAAATAAACAAAAATGGACATGATAATTTTCCCCTTAGTTTTGTTACATGCGCTTGTTTTTTTTAACTACACATTTTTTGTGAAATCCATTTGGAAAGCGCTCAATCTTAAAACTTATTAAAAGCGTTCTCACACCCCCACTCCCTGCTCCGACCTCTCCCCTTACTACACGAATAACAAACTCCTAAAACTGAGTTGTAGTTGTCAACTTGGCCCTCCTCCTGACGGTTGTGGTAAACTCTCTTGTTATCTGAGTCCTTAACAAGGAGCACCGCCGAGTGCCGACTATTAACACCTAGAAATTTGACGCCCATCTAACAAGATGTACTTAATGTATAGATTACAGTGTACAATGACGTGTACTAAGATACATGGGTAATGTCACAGTATTGATGTCATTCCCCCTCAAAACTGGTATATGGGGTTGGGTGGCTATGGAATATGTGATATCATATATTCTATAACACGATTTGTAAATAAAAAAGACAACAGCAGGTGCTGCGTGATTGCTGACACTTTTGTGGTACTACTAACTTAATATTAAATAGTTACTTAAAATTGTCCCATTTAGAAAAGTTAGGCAGTCGGCTGGCATTGGATGATCATAAAAACTTGCGTTAAATTCCAAAGTAGCAAAAAGCAATGCTATTCACTTTCGTAAGTCGTACCTTAAGCGATTAAGTCACTACCTCCTTGAACATACTCATTACAAAAAAATCACTTCAAGTACAAATAGACTAATCCTTGCTTCTTTGAATCTTACAGACAAATTCCGACGATCCGCAATTTATTAGGCAAGACCTGTCGTGGAACTATTCGTACAGCTGGAGGACAAATTGTCCTAACATAAATTAAATTAGCGCTGCATTTACGGAGGAAATCGCATTTGTCGGCGAGGTTTTAAACGGGTGGAGCAAATAGCAATTCAGCAATGGAATTGCCAATTTATTAATGTTTCGGTTCGCGACAGCTGGCAGCTCTGTGGGCTTTACCTCCGGCCAAATTTGTCAATTACCCAGTTACGTAGAGACCTTGCCGGCAGATCTTCTTCTTAACTTGATCGGTAATTAGACGTAAACAACGAAATTCCGCTGCGGGCCTTTTCCATATCAACGTTATAAGTGTTTGATCGACAAATTTGTAACATCTCCCTCTCTCTTATGATGCCGCGCCAGAAAAGGTAAACGAACGATTTAGTTACGGTTGCCGCTATGTATTTAACACACTATACCGTCCCGGAGCATGAAATTTCTGTCTTTCTAACTCGGCAATATTAGACATTGATTCAATGTGTTAAATTCGGTGAAAGGTGAGAATGAGAGGATTGAGGACTTATTGAAGAAAAGATATGATTTCTGAAGAATCTTTTAGTTTTGTGATATCGTTCTATATATCATATGCGCGGAATTATCCAAAATTATAGCTGAACGGACCAATTAACGAGGAACGGTATTTTTGTGACACATTACACTGTAATAGCAATTAACCTATGAGGATTTAGATACGACTATCATTGTTAACTGGTTTAATCACGTGATAAAATGATTTGTGGCCCTTTTGCTAAAAATACTGTTTTCTATTTAAAACATCATTTGTTTTTTATTATACTAATAAACATGGAGATTATCCAGAAGCCAAGCTGTGATTGATTTATGGATAAAATTATCCAATTAACAAATCAACTCCCGCAGACCGAGAAGGACATGCCGCCGAGATACAAGACCAATACAAGCGAGACTTGACCCTCATATCCGGAAAGTTGAAAGAAGCTAACCTCACCATCTCTCTTCTGGAGGTGAGTCCAAGTAGCTGAGTACCTGTTTCTCCTATTCGTTATATAAGGGCCCCATGATTGGTCCGTTTAGCTTGCTACTCGGGCAAATTCGTTTACTGACTTATTTTTCATTCGGTGGATTGTTTATGGTAATATCATTTACCCACGTAACTTTATGTTTCTTTATCCTCATCGGTCCATGTTAAAGCGCCGAGGATCGATCGATATGACGATCAATTGTTATTGAATATGATGCTAAGTAGCTCCATTAAATAGAAACTGAACTGCGAAACAAAGGGGTCAAACACAGTTCGGCTGGTTTATTTAGTTCTCGCTGAGTTGGACTCTGTTATTGTTTATGTTGAATACATATACTCAGCTCTGCTAGACTCCTTGAGACCCTTGATAATTAAAGTAACCTTGTTTTAGTTTTAGAAATATATTTGGTGCTGTTCAATACTTACAAATAGAATTAGCATTATACTTATCACCAGTAGATAGAATTAAAATATTTGCCACTAGTTCGCTTGGCGATTGAGTTGCTAATATCTTACATTGTCAATAGATCAGGAACCAATAACACTTTTACGAAAGTGACAGGTGAAACTCCTAATGGACCAAAATAAGTTCGTTCACAATCCTCCCACTCTTCAAGAATCCAGGTCGTAATGACCTGATTAGGTTTGCTCAATACTTAACATTTTAGTGCTCCAAGAAAACACAGGGTGCTGTAATTTCTAAATTATTGTACGGTAGAGCTGTTAGCCACCAGCTAATTAGGTTTTTTCAATGCCGCGGGAGCACCTCTCATTAGAGGGGGATTGGGAAGTTTTTACGGTCAATAACAAATTAGCCGGTCTCCTTGGTATGGTTCAGTCGCAGATTGTAATCTTCGTTAATTATTTGAAATGGTTCGCAAATACGTGAGCTCGTTTCAGATTGTAACACGGACAATCGCAACGCATGTCGTCTCGTCCCATCACCTTGTGTTTGTTTATTCTTGCCCTTCGGGTCCCCTTTTGTTTGTTCAGTGGGTCGGAATATTCTTTTTATCGTTTACCGTGTCTGTGGCTGACAATTGGCGAGAACAGTGAAATTCTGCTCTGGTGTCTGCTACTTTCTGGAATACACTCCGACTTTTCAATGAAGCAATTAGCACCACTTTACACCGGCTGTATGATTAAATCCTCTTTCAAGGCTCGTTAGACGTGCATAATTTGTTAAGCATCTGTGATTAGTTAAACTACCTACTTTGAAAAAAGCTTAAAACTTTAAGAAAGCTGTCATGAGATAATTATGAGCGATAACCTTGAAGATGTTTATTACAGTATCGAATACTTTTCGACTCATGTCGCGCATGCCTAGTTAACGGTTATGAAACGCTAACGGGCTAAATCCCCTACGGACTGAACCCTAACGGACCGAATCACGAACGCAATAAATCACTCACGATCGAGCCTTAAAAGACTGAATCCTCAACGTAATACCTATATCTATCCCGATATAAATCTCTAACAATAACTTGAACTTTCTTTTTCCTTTATGGTCGGACTTAATCAATAATTCTAGTAATAACTTTTAACTAGCCAATGAAATTCATAAAGATATCCGTGAGATTTTGCCTGCTACGCTTCTTGATGAACTTAGTGTTAGTGGTACTGGTACACTAAGATAGTATTATAATTTATATCATACTATTAGTTATAAACCATTTATGTAAAAAAATCGGTCAATCAGACAAATTAATTTGATATTTGAAAACGCTCACCAAAAAGCGTTTGAGGGATTAAACCAGCATAAATACCGCCAACCAAAGTTAAGCTGGAAAAATTTCTGCCGATGAGATGCTCTTCACTTATTGTTTAGGGCAATATTTGACCCTTGCTATTAAACAATCAGTATGGTTACCCTAACTGCAGATCTTAAATCAATCATTCATTTTAAGAATCCTGTTGGAAATGGAACCGAGAAAAGATCTTTCAAGCAACCTAGAAGTTCGTGACGGCTATTGGCGAAGATGTGTTCTATGTCTCTCTGTCGAATGTGAGGCTTTGTTATACTCCGAGTCCCTGGTGCCAGGGTGTCGCCCGGCGATCATGCTGGTCTTTGTTTATCGTTTATTTTCGCCCCTCTCATACTGCCCAAATTAGTTAACCAGTGAAACAACCGAACATTCACAAATTTTAGAACTGCTGTCGGGGATATGCCCTGTCATAACCTTGCACCCATTAATTACACCACGTGACCAAGGCTGTATGCCCCCTGTTCCGACGTTATATGAGTTTGATTATGTTCCCTCTTTCCCTACTACCCCTTCGTACCCCTGCTATTGTTCTTAACCACACTAAATTCGTGAAATATGCCTTCTTTCTCCGATATTTAATATTACACTTGTGATTTTCGGACACTTCGCCTGCCCCAGACAATGAACTTTTGAAAAGCATCGTCGACCGTGTTTAGCAAGTGCTTATTTATTTGAGCTGCCACGTGCCCCTTTTACCTTCATCTCTATCACCTAGCCAGGCTACGTGTCCCTTATCTCTATCACCTAGCCTCGCTACATGTCCCTTATCTCTATCACCTAGCCTCGCTACGTGTCCCTTATCTCTATCACCTAGCCTCGCTACGTGCCCCTTATCTCTATCACCTAGCCTCGCTACGTGTCCCTTATCTCTATCACCTAGCCTCGCTACGTGCCCCTTATCTCTATCACCTAGCCTCGCTACGTGCCCCTTATCTCTATCACCTAGCCTCGCTACGTGCCCCTTATCTCTATCACCTAGCCTCGCCATGTCTACGTTTAAGGGTAATATTATACTTAGCTTATAACTTTAAACTTACAAGCGTCTTGCTCCGCAGCTAGCTATTCTAGTGCACGGCACGTCTAGATACATAGACATTGTATTGATTTTAGTGCAATTTTTTGCGGGAGTCCAAGCTAAGGTCGATTTTGAGTGTTAATATTTTGGTGTTAGTGTCACGTCACTTTATACTGTTTGCTTTATACGGGGATATTCCATAAATAATGTATAACAAACGATCCAGAATACAAGACATATCCATATTTCGCCTCACTTGGTTATATTTATGAATTATTTGTATTTATAGTTTAGTAAGTTTCTCCAGTAATATATCTCTTAACAGGGTTTTTATCAGTAATCAGTGTTTCTTAAAATCTGTGTAGAAGGGATTTATTTCAAGAACACAATATCTTATCTTCAATTTTCATCATATCTCAATAAAGCGGACGCTGTCCGGAAAGAAACTTTTTATATTCATACGTGATTAACTGTTACTGCAGTGCACGTATCTAAGGACCAAGTCCGCGTCCCGCCGACTGAACGTGTAGTCCGGCCCTTCTTGTAGAATGTATAATATATGGCCTAAGCCATAGATTATTGTCGTTGTACCAACATTATATACGGAAGTCGGCAATGCCAAAATGGCTATTTGCCCGTGTAATTTCGTTTATTTCCTAGCCGAAGTGGTACCGTGTATTAGTGTAGCTGGGCCTATACTGTGGCCTGGCTTTGATTTTTTGGACCCATATTTCCTGCAGGTTCTGTGGAATTACTTCAGAGCTAGATTTGGGAGCTAGTTCAAAGAACATTTCATCCCGAAGAGAATATTTCTTTATCAACCAACAATTTGGTGCACATAAAAAAGTTCATAATTTTAACTTTCCTCATAATCCTTATCCTCCTCCTTCTACTCTGGACGATTCTGGGAATTCCTTCCCTGGCATGTCTCTTTAGACCGTCACTTGGTCTAGCTTGTCTCTTTAGAACGTGCCTCGCGACTCCTCCAAGACTTGTTTACCAGCTTAGCTGTTAACTACTAATTGTCATAGTACGCCGCACCAAACATCTTGCTCCAGTCTATACCGTTGTTCGTTTTCCGAATTGATAATATGATTGGTCAAAATTTCTTGTTTTCTCTGAGTAGACTCGGACAAGGGACACAAGTTGTTAACTGGTAATCATGTTCCGATGTTCAACATCATAATCATACTGAGATACGAGGAAATTAGAAATATACTGAAGAGACTAAAAGATAAGATAAAACTATAAAATATTCGACGGAATTTGTACATAACCGGTAAAAACTAAAAACTTTCAAGAACTTAAAATTCTTTACTGCGGACGTAGTGGCTCTTTACACTAACATCAATGTACACACTGCAATCGAAGATGTACTTGAATTCACCAAAGAAAACAAGAGCTCCATCAACACCTACGGTCTGCACCTCTCAGATACACAAGTACTAAGTTAGAAACAACACTCGGCAAATCGTACTTTGTATACAACAACAAAGTCTATCTTCAGTATATTTCTAATTCTTTAGTATTTCAGTATGATTCTGATGTTTAACATCGGAAAGTGAATACCAATTAACAACATGTGTCCCTTGTCCTAGTCTACTCAGAGAAAACAAGAAATTTTGAACAATCAGATTCTTCTATGAGACTTAATAATACTTCACGACTACACCAGAATTGATAATATGATAACCCACGACGGCATTATAGCTTACCATTTGCATTGTGTGGATGTCCGTTCATTTGACTATGTTTCTTCTTGTTTGTAAGCCCAATATAAATAAAACAACTATAAATTTTTTGTAAGGGGTACAGTTGTAAGTGTAACCTCCACTTTCGCAGGACTTAAAAATAGTTCTTATCATATAAAAAGTAGAATTTAAATCGATGTAGACTTTTCAACGTTATGATAAGACGAAAAATATTTCAGAGCCAAGCTTGGTAAATTAGCTACAATTACATTTGGTTTATCTATTACGTTAATTAGCAACTTCTCGTGACTAAGTTGAATCAGTTCTTCATACTCCCATATTCAAAATTTTATCGAAAAATATATTGATTTGCAGAAAAATCGTGCTAGCTAACAATAGAAACTACCGAGTTTATTTGTCGTGTGCAATCAATCTTTTAACTTGTGTGTTGATATCAGTTTGTCTCTTATCAGTAAATGTGGTAATTGCACTGCGTTTACTGTGTAGCCCGGTTTAAGCAAGGATTTACACATCATGGAATTCTCTGTCAGCGCTCTACACGAACTGGAATCTAAGGTAGAGAACTTATCGGACACAATTTCAGCTAAACTGAGATGTGGAAAGCTTCAGGATCTAACTTCTGATCTATTTAAGCATAAAAGCGTGACGAAGGAGCTATTGACCGCTATCGTTCTTCAGATGGGGACTTTGATATGTGACTCTAAGATGGTCTTGAGATCAGCCTGCGAGAAGATTGATGAACAGAAATCAGATCTCATTCAAACAAAGAACGAACTCATTAAGTGCAAGTCGGTTAAACTTGAGGAGGTCAAGGAGACTGTGCAATCGGAAATGAAATCCTTCAGCGATGTTGTGAAGAGTAAAAGCGTGAGCAGTGGATTATCTCCCGCTAAAATCAAA
>JH153850.1:363998-405324 GCA_000226015.1 Mnemiopsis leidyi | reverse complement strand
TTTCGAGTGTAACGATTTAAGTCAAGTTTTTAGCCTACTTATTTATTATAATTTATAGGAAGTTTGAAGGTACAGGTCTTAATTTTTTTAGGTAGTTCTTGCAAGTCATTATCTGTAAGTTTAGGTAAGCTCTTGCTATGAATTGTTGAGCTAGCAGGGCTGCACAGCCCTTGCAATATACAGTTCTAGCTTTGCACATTAAGGTTCAGGTTTTTGTGGTTCGACTTGCAATCCTATTGCATAGATTTATTATGACGTGTGCCCTGCGGGGATTAGATATGATACATATGATTTTATACATTGGTTTTAAATGCCCCTATGGGTACCGGTGGTCAAACCGGTTTTCAAACAAACAAACAAACATTTGCTGTTTAAATGTAAATGGTAGATACTCGAACACCAATAGCTGCCAAATACTTGCTTTTTGGCTTATTTGATCGCAGTAATTATCAATCAGCAAACTGTTCGATATAAAAGAGAGAGGTGTCGATATGAGGATGCGATTTCCATTTTTCTGACGTCTAACATCGAGCTAGTTAGTTTATCGACAAAAAGAGTTTTTTGTAAATATGCAACCAACCCAAACTAGGGGAGCCTTCTCTCGGGCACGAAGGTTGCCGAAAGCAGCGCCCCCATTCTCCCCCTTGGTTGGCCTGGTGACACCTTATCTACAAGGTGTCCTTGAGCCTCCAGGCCCCATGGCATTTTGAAAAATTTTGGTCACACTTTACTGTTAATTTAAGGTCCGAAACATAGAGTCAAATTTTTCAAAATTGCAGTTCGGCAACGAATCACGTAACTATCAAGTTGGAACTGTTTTCTAAAAAGTTGAAAACTTCGCGGATTCAAATATATTTTAAATTGCGTCTAGAAAATAGAAACGTATATTTGTAAAAAAGGGATTAACTTTAAACCCTTTTCTGTGATTACAAAACGTTGCGAATAAGACCGTCTTAGATCATGACCATGTACCACGTTCGTGCTCTATACAAAATCTGCAGCTTCCTGATTTAAATTGTCTAGCGATCGCGATGAAGTAGAAAGCGTGCCAAGATAACCTTGGGTTGCTTTCTTTTCAAATTTCAATGCACTACTAACGTTTCCAGGACGTATATTCAGGCGTCTGAGCTGGGACTGGCTTTATGTGTGATAAACTGATAAAGTAGAAGACGGCGTGCGATTCTGTCAGTTAAGCGCCCAAGATAGGGCGTTCTTGTAGTTTTACATTGGGAACAGGAAGAGAGGTAGCAATATTGAGGCACAGCACTGCTACCTTCCGGTTCTTGTGTCGCAATTCTCTGTCTCTTTCACTTGGTGTCGCAATTGTCGAGTCACACTTGACCTTGTTATTGTTCTGGTGTTGTGTCATTTTGGGGTTGTCTCAATATTTACCGGGTATTGCTTTTTTGTTACACTTCTTAGTACTGTAAAAACCTAAAAAGTAGTTTCTCTCCTCTGGCAGGGGATTCACAACACTACCATTTGCTCAATTTGCATGATTTGTCATAATGTTAGCAGACGATCCAAACTTAGCTAGCATTACAAGCGATTTTCTTGTCAACCACTTTATCATAAATAAATAAATACACGGTCGAAGTCCAGAGGCTCAGTGAGACGGTAACTCCAAGGAGAGACCCTACCAAAGTGTCCTGGTTATTGGGTGATCTCTAAGAATCCGTCGTCGACTGTTGAAACAGCTTCCTTGGTAAGGTTTTTTACCACTTTACCGCTGCCTCTGTATTGTTTTATGACTGGAAACGTGACTGAACTTGGTGGATCTCAGGAATTATGATGTCATTTTGTCGATTGTAATGAAATGGTTTGCCAATTGCCAACAGTGAAGTTGTTAGTCGCGTTGTAAAGTTTAAAATACCTTATTCCTCGGCGAGAAAGGTACCATTTAGCTAATTCGATGGATCGGAGTTATGGCGTATCCTTCGGATGAAAAAGTTATCCAGCAATTAAGATGGTGGAGTTATGTTGTTTTTAAAATGCCGTTTAACCCTGATCCCCTGAGTGAATGGCATGCTCTTTTATTTCAGCTTTGGTTCATTGATTATTTTACTTTAGATAGTTGTACTGTTGCAGATGTATCAGCCGGTTTATAGGACGCCTTTATGAGAGTTTCTCACGTGTTGTCTCAACGTCGACCCAGGCAACGGTGCAACATTAAAATTTATAAAGGAGCACGGTTTTAATGGTACGCGGCGGCTGCAGGATAGAGACAGGGCTCAATTGTTCCCAAATTTTATGTTTTCTTGGTTTGGTACTCGGTCTTATAACTTTGTTAGTTAATCCGTCTGGGCTGAAAACCAGTGACAATGGCATTCGAGACAAGCTTCACTTGGTCGAGATAAAGGATGTTAACCTGTCCTGAGACTTAGACTTCATTTTGTTTCATTTAATTCATTTTTATTGGATAAAAAATTGAAGGCTTTTCTTACATATGTTTTGTATCAGTGTCTAAAGCAGCAACAAGATTGCACTGCCTTTTTATGTGGTATCATTTGGCCCAATATCAGAAACCCATTTAAAACTCCTCCGCATAATTTATTTCCTTGCAGCAAATTATCGAATTTTCAAAACTTAAGCACTCAAAATTTATGCAACCAGAAATGGTTTAATGGCCACTATATTTTAAACCACCTGCTTAGCCATTTATCAATCATTTTCGGAAAATTTAATTCCTTTCACCTCAAGTTCACGGCCTACGTGTTTCGCTCTATTTTTCCGAGTGATAGGTTTGAATGGAAGCTTACCAGACGATTCTAATTTTTCTACAGATGTGGCTGGCTCTAAAAATAAAATGGTGATTAATCGCCTCGGCTAATTCAGTGATATGATGATGTCGCGGAATACACTAACACACAAGAAGTCAATGATGAAGTCACATTGCATACGGCATTGAATCTGCGGTAGACTTGGTTTCTAATTTTGAGCCTTAATTCCTTCACGATGATCCAACGGGAGTAGATGACCGAGGTCTAGATTCGCACCGCATGGGATTAGAGAAAGTTCTATTGTTTGTGTAAAACTTAGCACTCGGCTGAATATGCAGTGACTCATTATAGTTGGGGCGATTGGCGATTGCTTAGTAGTGTATTATCATTTGCATTAATCTGAGGGCCAGTCGCAATATTTGTGCCGAATTGGGAACTCGGGCGCTGTTATATATTATGGGGAGTGTTTCACCTATAATTGGATAAGATAATGGTTTGCGAAATCAATCAGGAAATTTTCTTGGCACTTTGCTGACTTTCACATACATTATCCTATAACTAATGTTGGTGTTCGCATATTTGGGACTAAACATCCGACAATCATTCTCCTATCAATACCAATCCTAAAATGGATGATATCGTCCTGCATAAAAACTTACCCTGCTGCTCAAAACTTCAGAAAATATTGTTATGTAGCCGAAGAGGAAAAAAACTGATTCGTTGCAAGTCTGGCGGATGGTTACCAAAAAACCTGTTTGACTTAGACTTGAGCAAAAATTACGCTCTTTGAAGTGCGAATAAAACAAAATTCCAGGTAGAAAACCTCAAAACCCTTATAGTTTCAGACATTCCGAGTAATATATTTTCTCATCGCTCTACCTTGTTCAGTTGCTTGGTCTCTACTAACGTTGTGCTTGACTTTGCGACTATAGTAAAACATGAGAGCACAAGCTATGTCGCCGTGTTCGCGCTTGAGAGATCCTGAATCCAAAGCTCTGTGACATATGCACAGTTTATCTTGCTTAACTATTTAGCCACATCTGCATGGCGTCCTTCTGCCACGAAATTATAGCTGCGATTTTGGGGTTATGCTAAACAGTGACATACTATGTTGCAAACCGTAGAGAGATCTACCGTGTTTGTTCCGCCGTCAAAACACTGGCTGACGAGGGTCTCCGCTGCTAAACTGCTAGACATAACAATGGCTATACGCTCCCTAATTCAAGCTGCTCCATACCCAGCATGGTCTGCTACCCTCACTGAAAAGCACCTTGCATTATTTCAATTTTCTTGGAATCTTCAATCCGTGTTTTCATGGACGGGCACCGTTCCGAGTCGGGTATGATCCGACAACCTCTTCGTTGTCTAGATGAGTGCTCTACCAATTGAGCTACCGGCCCTATGACAGCACTGGAATTTCTTGCATGTCTATCTGCAGTGATCAATCGGTTATTATCTCGTATCTGCTTATCTGCACACACAGTATGTATGTGCTATTAATGGGATCCTAACAAAGCCAAGTGTCGTGCACTGTGAGTGTGTTATGAATGTGGTTTCAAGTGGGGAGGGGGCCTTTTTCAGGTCCTCATTTCGAGCAAGCTCGACTCCCAGAGGTGTGTACTGATTGTTAATGGGTGTGTTATGTTGTGGATGGGCCGGAGGATCAACCACGGATCATACCCTACTCGGCACGGTGCCGGTCCATGAATTTTCTGAATTGACTATCAGTGGAAATCGTGTCCGTTCAAATATCTGCTTCGTACACATCATGTAGCTTGGTTGATCCTTCGATACACCCATCTATTTAGCTATATATTTATCTTTCTGTCCCTTTCACGCACACACAAGCTCTATGATCGGTGTTTGTTGCTATGTTAGTTCGATGTGGAACATCTTCGTGTACCCCAATGTCCGTTTTATCTTCACTGATCTTTTCGTCTGTAAAAGTTTTTTGTGGCGTTCATCGCGGTGTACGCGGCGTTTCTTTGAGCGACACGACCTCAAAGAAATCGGGGGATGCCTGCAGTGCAGTAAATTTGATGATGCATCATCCAGCTGTTCCTGGACCTCAACTTCGGACTTCCCGGTGTTTTTTATTGGCCCTGAATTAGCTTTATGTAGAGTGTCGCCGCCCTTACATCTAATCAATGTAAACTGTAAGTTCGACGCTCGCATCAACGCAAAGACGAGAAGTTCGGTAAACACTGTTTATCGCCGGCTGGCCGCACCAAACTAAACTCTTTGGTTGGTGCACCGGAAATTTAAAAACGTTAAACGATAGGTTTCTCCTTAGACTGAGGATTACACTCCCCCCCCCATCTACTGACAAGAAGTTAGATCAAACGGAACGAAATTGTTTTCAACGTGGGTAACACTTCACATTGTTCACGAAGTTAAGTGATTTTACAGCCATCTGGTCGTTTAGCAATGCAACAACATAGTGTCAGTGGTGCTGCTGCCGCCTGGGGCGGCTAGACAGTCGACAGTTGTGTCCGTATAAGGGATGTCACTGTTCTTGCCGCCGCCCTGCTTTGTGTTGACTACTGGTTTTAGGGCAGGAATCTCTTTTGCGGTGAACGTCGGCCATATATTAATATACTGCATCATCTGCAAAGTTGGCATTAAATCGCTTAAAATGTGCTGGTTTCTTTAATTAATTTTGGTGACAGGAAAGCTTAGAGGCGTCAGATCTGATCAGAAAAAGTAAGGATACTATTGGATTTTGGATGTTTTTGTTACGCTACCGTCGTTACACGTTATCCGGACAGTTTGCCGGTCACTTTTACACGAAATCGAATGTATAAAATTTAATGACCTAAAGCTTCTGAAAGTTTTCATTTCTATATTGTTTTTTGAGTAAAACTTTACAAATGTTACACCAAATAGAAATATTATTTCCCTCTCTGCACAGCGGATATCTGCTCAATGATGCATTTCAATAGTTTTTGGTGTTGAACATTATGTCAGGTTATTGACGCCTTTAGTTCCTTATAACAACCAGTACCAGTCTTCAACTCAGCACAGAGCATGTTCCTATTATGCCCAGAAAGGCGTTTTATAGCTTAAATAGTCCGAACTTGTTTTTTTCTTTTTTTGAAATTCGTCACGCGAGGTCAATCAAAGTGATTGATATAGCTTCGGTACCAGTTTTTGATGTCTAGACAGGATGTCTTTACTATAAGCACAGCTTTTTCTCTTCCCCTGTATAGTAGTCTATATTAACGCTCATTTTGATAGTTACATAGTTTATTTACATTGCCGATAATACTTGCTTAATTAACAATTCCTTTCTTAATCTTCTACTACTTAATTACAAATACTTACTTAGCTGTTATACTGCGATTGACCTAAACTTTCTTTTTTGTCAACTTACTTTTAGTTTATTGTACGATTAGCAAACAAATGTGAGTGCGATATCTAAAATTATCACACCAGTACCGACGGCACGAGTGATGGTAATTTCCGATTTCACAAGACCTATGAGTTTGCTAATTGCAACCGACTTAAATAACTAAAATACAATTCACTATTCTTACAAGTTATCAGCTTTTGAAAACCGTTGCACCCATATGGCTTGTAGCAATTTTTGTACTCTTTATCCAACACGAAATAGGTTTAGTAAAACTATCCATCAATCTATGCTGTTATATTTGATAATTAATTTTATATAGGATCTCATGTTTTCAGTTTTGAAGCTAAGCCGAGTTTGGTGTCGATAACTATAGAGCGGCTTTTTTAACCACGGGAGGTTGCTAAGTGGAGTTATCAATATCACACAAACTGTCTTGCGTAGTTATAACACATACTATAGTATAGTAACATACTATAGTATAGTACATACTATAGTATAGTACATACTATAGTATAGTACATACTTAGTTTACAACTTTTTTAATCGATGTGGCTACACTACTTTATTCAACAACTTCATGTGCAAGGATTAACCTAGTTAGCTAATCACCAATAACTTGTTAGCTTATCTTAGGAAAGCAAGTAATCAGCAACGTAGCTGAAGGGGCAGTGTCTAAAGCGCTGGAGGTGGTCCTAATCCCACCCCATCCTGTATTTGTTTGGATGTTGTTGAGAATTTTATCTTTTTCACATCAATAGCTCGGTCTAGTCATTGACTACTTCAATACTATTGTATAGTGCATACTAAGTTTACAACTTTTTTAATCGATGTGGCTATACTACTTTATTCAACAACTTCATGTGCAAGGATTAACCTAGTTAGCTAATCACCAATAACTTGTTAGCTTAGGAAAGCAAGTAATCAGCAACGTTCTCATTTAAATATGAGAAATGATATGAGCAACTCCATGAAATCAATCATGTTTTACTATGGAAGTTTAAGTTCACATATTGATATATAGTTGTTAAGGTATCTGGTATACTCTCTGTAATCTGATATAGCGCCGCCACCAAGAAAACAGAAGCGGGAAGTCATCGGGACACTTTTTCTGTAAAGTTAGTGTGTGATATCTGTTGATTGAGATAAGACCAAGAAAACGAAAGCGGAACCTTAAAGTCAAGTTTTGTTTTATATCTATTCTCACTTCTGACTTTTTTTCCCTGAACATGGGAAAACTTGTATTTTTACTTTAATCTCAAGACCCAACTGAAAATACAAAGTCGCAATTAAAATTCAAACCAAGGCAACCATGAAATATGAATATTAGTGTCCAAGTATTTTTCAATCTCTAATACTTTTAGATACAGTAGGTGGCTAGCGGAAAATAAACAATGTTGGCGTTCGTGTAGATTGTTGTTGTAAAAACTCTACGATTAAACACTAAGAAAAGATATTACGAATAATCACTAGGTCCCGATGTACTGAACAAAAGATATGGCATTGAACAGGAAATTGAAACGTATTTAAAACAATTAACAACTGAAAACAGTAGATAAGTCAGCAAGAAAGGACGTGACTGTGCCCACGACACCCAGTCACCCACGTTTACGATTAACGATATGTACTTGTAAAGCTTTAGGAACGCGCAGCACTCAGCAGAGTTTTTAATGCCGCCATTAAGTCTGCGTGCGTTCGTATATTTCAGTTTCACTTAAAATTAGTAGCGTGAAGCGTCAACTGTCTTTCAGGGTCCACGCTCGCGCTTGATAATGTGTTTACCATTAACAGTCAAAAGGCTATAATTTTTAGTGGCATTAAGGTCTCAGTTAGCCGTTGCTCTAACTTCGAAACGGTAACTATAATGTAACTAAATAGTAGTTTTTAATAACTGCAACTTCGTAGTGAATACATATCATCATTCATCTCAGTATCTAGTTTACAATTAATACAACTTCAATTTTTTTTCATAGCGGTATCTAGTCTTCAAGAGAGATGGAAATCTCAAGCGTCCGCCTGGAATCAAACAAAGCGGGTGCAATTCTTTTTGCCATACCAATGAACCATGTGTCATATAACTTGTATTGTTAGTAATTATATTGACTAAGAGGAGCAATAAGTTACAATTAATTGATGGAAACTGGCCACTGTTCAAAGTAAATCAGGCGCCTTTCGCAGTCAAACAGGACCACTGATCCGACATGTGCCCTATTAGCAGAACAATCGAGCTCTCTATTTGAGTTAGACTGTTAGGTGTAAGGTGTCCACGGTTGTCTGTCAAACTGTCGCATTATCGTCGGGAATCTGCTCTACACCAAAGAAAAATGAGACCCCTTCTCGGACAAATGTTGCGACCAATTATTTCATTAATTGACGATCCAATGACGGCTGATGAAGCTGGAGTCTGATTGGTCGAGGGAGAGGTGAGACGGGGACGGCGTTAACGTGACCCGAACCTTGAGCCGTATCACGTGACGTCTGTTTCCTGAACTTTGAGACCACACTCGCACAGACAGACAAACCTACAGACACCTCGGCACTTCCTCATTTCCGCATAAAGGTTCACATCAGACGGCAAGCTGGGCGCGTTGTGAACTGTTTGATTGTGTCGGCACATATCTCCCCGTCTCCAATGAACACTAGTTGCTTTGTTTTTAATTTATTACATCAGGCCATGTTCTTGTGTCGGCTTGTTTTTGATCTGCGTGTCACTGACTAATACTTACTGTGCCGGAGTCGTGGTGGCCGTGGTCTTGTAACAGTGAGCCCTAGCTAAAAGTGTGTTTCTCTCTCCCTCTCTATAAACCCCTTATTCTGCCCGATAAATGTAAGATTTATTTTCTGCCGTGTAATCGAGGTTGCAGTTGTGCGTTACGCTGTTACCCCGTGTGTTTTAACTGCAGGATCTAGTACACTTTGTGTACTGTACTCATAATTGCGTTACAGAATACAGAATATTCTTTCATCCTTTCTGTTTCCAACTTTAAAAATGCATTTTGAGATAAACAAATCTTCGATATCGCTGAATGTCAGCTTACATTGGCATCCTGTTATATTTCCACTTGTTTATTTGAAAGCTAGTTTTCTGAGACTATAAGAGCATGATTTCTCATCACAACTAACTGCAATGTCCCAGCAAGTGTCGCGTTTCTTCACCCTCAAAGCCAAATTACTAGCCTTAAAAAGATGCCGCCCTCCTTTTACCCATACCTCTGGTGCCTAGTTTCAGAACCCCTCAGTTAGTATCACCGTGTGATATATCTTCCGTTTGGGAACCTTTCGCTTTAATTTTTCTGTTTCTCCATCATCGCTTAACCTCTGATGATGAAGCGATGCTAACTATAGGAAATATTATGAAATATGAAGATTGAAGTCTCCACTTTCATTCTTGATTATGTTTATCATAAGGCTCCTATTAATTTTTCAAGCAGACAACATTGGCTCATTTAAAACAGTCGAAGCATAGTTAGCCCAAGGATCTGTTTAAACTCGACAACAATCAAACAATCTGGTTTTCTAAGAGAAGTTGAGGTCTAGGGGACCGATCGGAAGTCTATATCTATGTGTTTGACTCCATTGTTCGCTAAGGAATACTTTACTTCTTCGAATTTGATTCTATTTGATAATTCTTAACGTCTTTAACATCATAGAAAACGGTATAATCGTTCTAGCCGGTTCTTGTTTTAACGTTTTAAATTTAAGATGCTTCTTGTGGAGATCCTCACATTATTCAAAGGTTCTAATCGTTCGATTGTCCTCAGATTGGGCTCTATTAAATCATCATATGAAAATGTGACAGTAATCAGTTAAGCTTTCTGTCGCGAAACCAGTTTTTTTCTTGAGTTCCCTAAATTGGAGGCTCTAAATTGGAAGACGGCTGTTAACGATCGAATCTAGAGTCGTGGTGTCTTGTTTTCATGTCTGATAATTACCCAAACCCGTTTCTCGATAGCCCCCAAGGGCCCAAGGTCCCAGACCTTCATCATTGTAATTCAGAGTGCGGGCCATGTTTTTACAACGGGTAAGTTCAAGGCAGCCGGGTTGGCAAGTACGTGCGTTTTCAATTTGCTTTTATTTCAAGCGGCGTCACGGTTCTGTGGTTTGACGAGCCCTATGCCGAATAATACGCCTGGGCAGTGTACAAGGTGGTACTCAATGCATTCATTATTCTGGTCCAAGCCACGCAGAGCCAGGGTCAAGCGCGACCGTTTTTAATTAGAAATCCCTGAATATGCATGGTGGATCGTGTGTCGTGCGCGTCACAGTTAGTTTTGGGGCTGAACGAAAGGTTGATAAAAACTGCTGGTCTATCAAGTTCCTTGCTGTTTCTGAGTCACATGACCTGGCTTGTCAATGCCTGATTGGTCGGGGGCAACAGGTGTCCTCGCCGATTGGTGAACTGCCCGAGACACTTCACAACACTCACATTACCGCTGTGTCCCCATTATACGTGATATATTGAGGTTTCCAGCAACTAGTTTTCTGTTTGAGCTGCTGCAATGCCGCGTCCTGTCGCCCACCGACTCAAGCCTTTGTCAAGAGTAGCTTTGATCTTTAGGTACAATACGGAGTGTAATATAGCACATCCCACCTAATTACATAAATTTAATGCCCATGTGACTCATGGCGGTCGCCCACTCAAAGGGGCGGTTTTTATCAAATGACTACGTTTGACCAATCTTGTCCCTGGGTTGCTGGCCATGTGTGGTATTTAAACCAATCCGCCAGCCACCTACCCGTAACATATCCGCCACTAATCCCGCTGAAACTGCCCATGTGTCGGAAGGGTCCAATCACAATCCTGGAAACTGAGTCACGTGGTGGAGGGGCCGGTGTCAAGTGACACAGGTAGTCCGGTCATGTGACCCAGACCAGCCACTCGCAAGACGATCATGTGACTGGGTCGGTCGGCAAAATATCATAGAGAAAGTTATTACGGGGTAATTAACGGCAGGACTTTGTTACTAGTAGTTTACCGACACCAGACTCCCACTCTTCCGCCTAGCCTTTGACTCGAGCCCAGCTCTCTTTGATTGTACGTCTCGCTGACCACGTGATATGGGCCGTCTCGCCTCATTGGTCAGGACACTCTGGTCACAGCTTGTAATTGGGGGAGATTAGGATTTGTATTGTCTCGAGCTCTCTCTCTCTCCCCTCCTCTTTTTCTCCTGGGACACTCACTGAGCTTGAGCGGTTTTCACTTTGGTCAGCTGCTCCTGCCTTGGGAGACAGGCACCTAGCCAGTTCGCTTGCTTGCAACTTTGATTTTGCTTGATTTTTGTAGCGCGTTCGAATTTACGCACAGATCGAGTTTAATTTCCTCGTTTGGTTTGTGATTCTTTGTAATTTCTTGCATCTTGAAACACTTCCGTGGAGCTTGAAAATCATTTAACTTGCATTAAATTAGTTAACCCCCGTTCCCTTGTCTGTACCGGGTGGGGAAACCGGTTTCGAAGATATCGCGACACCTCCCATCTAGCGGCAAGGTTATCGTCATTATCCCGCCACAACTAACCTTGATAGCTGTCAGCCAATTTATTGCTCATCTCGTTCATTAATATATTGTACCGATACATTTTTGCCGAATAATTTGCTTCCGAAGCTTGGGCAAGCTTACACAGTTGATCTATCTTGATTAAATCCACGTTTAAACAAAGTGGTCATCAATATGTGAGAAGTACGAAAACAGTCAAGTTCAAGCGATTTTCGGCACAACGGACATCTACAAAGGCTTATTATCCGCTTTTAAATTCATCCGTAGCATATGCAGCTATTTGCCTATCCTGGTGCCTTTTAGTGACAACGTTTCACATTTGTTTGCACTACCGCTATGAATTTCTTTCCAAATTTTGAATCTGTATTCGTCCTATCTTAGCTCCGTCGCCGGCGGGCAATCGTGGTGATCGGTTTGCCCAAATGCCAGGATGATGATGATGATGATGAGGCGGGTATGTCACGGCCGGCTGGACTCAGAGAGCAAGTCTGTGACATGTATTAAACCCCGCCGCCGAGATATCATCGTCTTACTCATGTTTAATGCTAATTTAATCTCAAACCGTCAAATTTGTCGGCAAATTTCAAAGCAAGTCGGCTTATACGAAACGTCCAGACGCATAATTTGACACTGCTCACGGATAATTTCAAGATGTTTAGCGCTTACTGGATTGTGACATCTAATTCTGAAACTTCATACTTCTTTCGCAGCGTGTGGAGACGTAGAACGTTTCAAGCTTTTGACTTGCCTCCAACTTCGACGTCTCCCATTTTTCAGTTTCTCTTTCTTTCTCCGTCCCCCAATCAGATCACCAGGACTAAACAGCAAACCGAGTAACAAACCTGGTGCAGGTGGTTTACGTTCCCGTGTAAAAGGTCGCAGTTTAGATCGTTGTCAGGCAAGGATTTGATCTTAAACTGTCTAACTGCTGAGCGATCCTTCAAGCAGCTCGGATACGTGTCACGACATGTCAAGTGGAGTGGTTCGCAAAATTGATGGATTAAATTCGGGAGAGAGTGCTTGTAGAGCGTGAGGAAGCTCGCCACTCTTCGCCTGGTAGTCCAAACTTTCTCGTGCTGCCGCCTTGCTCTTGTCTCGACGTTTACTCTTTTCCCTCAAGCATTTTTCTTTCTTTCCACGCTGACTTCCCCGACTCGCTTTCTTAATTTTTTGCACTCGTTAATCCACAACCTTACTTATTTGATCATTTATTCAATTTCAAATTGAATGACTCACATTTACTCTTTTCAAGCTATCCGCCTGTGAATTTATCCACGAAGTTTTTGTCCTACAAGTTTTTATTCATAAATGTGTACGCCGTAAGGTTTGGGTTGCACTATGCGAATAGTTTCATTACAGTAATGTTAAAGTTAACGCTTATTTGCATTTCATCGCCTGATTCCATTACACAGTCGGCCGTTAACTATGGGTACGCTGCAGCGTTGCTAACAATTTAAACCGTTGGATGGGCTATTTTCTACCATTTTTTCTTTATAATGATTTATATTATATATGGAGTTTCTCAAAGTTCAAATATAAATTCTCACTGGATTGAGTTGCTTTAAAGCTGCTACTGCATGTGCGAGAAATGGTAAAGAGCACTTGCTTGACCCAAGACAGCAAGAATTTCAACTGTTCCGTCCTTCACTGATATGAATAAACATATATATTCAAAGGGATGCTCAAATTTTAAGGCAAGTAAGGTATAAAGATAGCGCCTGTAATTTCCAAGAAAGTTTTCATCATGCTCTTGGAAACAAACACCTCGCTGTTTAGAAATTCAACTTTTTGCAGTTTTTTAACAAGATCAAATCATGAGAGAACCGTCCTGATAGTCAAACTGTAATCACACATTGCCGGACACCGGACCGGATTAACGTAATGTTTCCGGGATTTCGTAACGTTTGGCTGCGTCAGGCTTCGCTTTTAAAAGAGCAAAGTCGAAGTTTGTTGTGTGAGCGTTACCCTGCACCTTGCACTCAAACACACAGCGGAGCAGGTTCCTATAGTCATTACTCACGCTCTCTTGGTTTGTGCGCTCTCCTTCCAATTCCAGGATACCACCTTGTTTCTAGAGCAGCTTTCGCCCCTTTTTGTTAGCGACTAGCGGAGCATTTCTTCCGAAATTTTCAACTACAATCATGCTATTGCAGCTTGGAGCAGTTGACTCCGAGATTTTGATAGTAAACTGTGTGAGGGATCATGAGGCGGCAGATAATTTCGTAATTTTGATACTTATATTTTATCTATGTTCTATCACACGCCATCTTTTTCAAATTTGGTTCCATGAATATGCTGCTTTCATCAAAATCCTGCCGTATAGCAGTTCTCTCGAACTTAAGTTGGACATCCGGAACAATTTGAATTACCACTTAACTTTTAGCGTCCTTACCACTTAACATAAAATTTACTGCGTCGTCCTACGATCCATAAATTATTATTCGACCCAGAACTAACGCCACATTTTCATGCCTAAGTTGGCCGGTAAGTTTTCCATATTCTTTAAGTTAAATTTAACAATGAGCTAGATTGCAACACGAAACTCGGTGTGGTACCTAAATGGCAGCCTGGAATAGCAAACTAATATTAACAATTACTTCGCTTACCCTCAGCTTCCTTCACGAAAACATTAAACTCATCTTTCCTTGAAAATTGCAGTTTAATTATCGGCCATGTTACCGAGTCAGCTTACCCGCACCTTTTGTCCTTTTAATGCAATTTTCCATGCAAGTCGATATTAATTATTGATACTATTCCTTAATCTGGTCCAGATTTTGCTAAAAATTTGCTTTAAGTCGCTATATCGTCTCTTCCAGACGGGTTTATGTTTCTCAGTCCCGCACGCTAGCGATCTGCCCTTACTTAAAATTACATTGTTTTCTGGTTTTTATATTGAAATAGTGCATTTGCATCATTCTTAGTAATTGAACGTTTTTTAAAACTCCCATTTATTTGGTTCTGAAACTTTGAAAGGGTACTGAATCCTGTCGATTTAAACAAGTTGTCAACTTTGTAATTTGTACAATTAAAGTAAAGTCGCTGTTGCAATTTGCTATGGTATAAAAGTGTTTTAAGAATCATCTTGAAAATTTCTTGTGAGTTGCTGGCAGGTCAAAGTTAACCGCCTCGTTAGATTTCATTATACGTGATGCAATCGTGATCTGTTTTACTTATCAACCAATCCGTTCCCAGATTCATGGCAACAACCCAACACTTGATGGAGCTCCTCAGCAAACAAACCGCCAAACCTGACACAAAACTGACTGGAGATCTCGTCAAGTACTTTGTAGATGTATTTGGAAGTGCCAAAAACTTCTCAGAACGGACGTCCTGCCTCGCCCCTGTTGGACTTCGTTCCATGATAAAAGAAGAAGAGGAGGACAGATCCTTCATGGACAGAGTTAACTCATCCCCGGAGTCAAGGACCAGCCCCCTCTCCGCTCCCAGACTTAGTCCTCACGGAGGTGTTAGTCCGACAGAGAAACATATCAGTCCACCCCTACCTGGTAGCAGTCCTCCCCTCTCCCCTGGATCTCTCTCTCCTCAACAGTCTCACCACGGAACCAAGCAGGTGTTCGAGGAGCCGAGCATGGAGGTGGTGAAGTACGTGATGGGAAAACGAGGAGGATGTCAGATAGTCTGGCAGGGACATCGCTACACTCGAGACAGGACCCGAAACGATCAGACCTACTGGGCTTGTGTCCTGAAACGTCCGCCCTATCGGTGCAAGGGCAGGATCTCGACCAAGCGCTCCTTTGTGACCTCCTGTACAGCACACAACCACACTCATCAAACCTCCAAGTCGCAGACTGCTCGTCTGATTCACCAGTTGAAGCAGAAAGTGCAAGATTCCTGCAATGAAGCTGACGCTCCTGATATTGTACTGAGTTGTCTTCAGGAGTTCAAATTCAACGAGTCGTCGCTAAATGAAGAGCTACCTTCCTTTGACACACTTGTTAAAATGTGCAAGAGAATTGTGAAAAACAGGAAGAAGAACGAAGAGGATCTCTCAATCTCCATGAACGAAAACTACACTCAAAAACTTCTAAACAAGCTCCCTTGTGGAAATCTCGACTTTCTTCTCAACGGAAACAAACCCCTTCCCATGGACTTTGACTGCAGCGAAAAGAGAAACTCCATTTCAGACATAACCCCACCATCGATGTCCATCTCAACCTTCTCTCAAGCTACAAACCAGACCCCCATGGACACTAGTGACTCACTCTCTCTAAGACACAGCCTGGCAAACTCAGGATTGGGTCTGAGAAGTCCTCTCCTCTCAAACAACCCCCACCTAAACTCGACGTTACCCACACCACCCTGTCTCCTGAACGGTCTCTTCCCAAATCCGATGACCCCCTCCAGTTTCACCATGGTGCCTCTTTCCTCCTTCCTTCCTCCGACCTTGACTTCAGCAGGCCGGTCAGCTCCAAGCGCCTTCACCAGCACCTCCAACTCTCTGAACACCGTCAGTTCCAGCAACAGCACCCTCACCACCCCCGCTATCAACCTCAAGATCTCCTCCGCTGTCACTCTCTCAGAACCGGGTGTTACAAGCGTAGATGGCAAAAGAAGTGAAGCCCAATCTGCTCCAGAGAGTGGAATATCGTTACCGTCTCACGAGGCCCTTCTTAAGAAGGGAGTGTCATCCATCACGGAAATTCGGTCTTATCTGGACGAAGTGGAACAACTGTATCGGGTAAGGAATTGGGTTGCAATCCTCCAAAATTTCTAGTTTCCCTCCCTATTTCTAATTTTGTTTTGTACGCAGAACAACTTTAACTTTAGCTTTAGCCGGCCTGTAATTTTCTTTACCGAATTGGTGGTTACTTAGGGGAGGCTTACTTGCGCTGACCTCTTGATTGTTTTAATATTCCATTACTACGATAATGGGTCAGACTTTAAATCCGCTAGTGTTGTAATTGTTTAACCTAAATCTACGACGCTGCTTTCAAATACAATTAAATCTAAATGGTTCCGTTGATCACCCAGACCGTCTGAAAATCAAAAAGCCCGCACCAATCATATGATTGGTCTCTATTCGGACGGTAAAGCTAATGGGCTACGAAGGCTGGCACGCGGGCATCGCTGGTTTGAATGGCACCACCATTACCACGAAGTACCGTCTAAGTAATCGAGATCTAAGATATTGGAAATTAAATTTTACGCTGGTCGGAGTTGGCGCCTAGTTGATGCTTGTCTCGACTAAACCGCCACGACAATTTGAGCTCATGCTCTTTTTGCTGGTTGATTCGTTGAAATAAACTGCTCGTGCTAAAGTCGTTTGTCATGGGAATTTTAGATCAAAATACAAATAGCCACTCCTGGCTTACTAGCTCAAATGGTATATAACTATCATACTGATATTAGACATCGGGAATTGTGCTTCCGACTTCTATTGCCACCCTGATAAGACTCATCGTACTACGAATCCTGGAGTTAACCGCTTAGACTTTTATCTCGGTGTTCTACGCGGTAAATGGTTATATGTACCGCCCAAAGTTCAAAACTGATCATGTTTCTCAATAATTTGCAGCTCGGTTCGGCGAGGAAGCTCAAAAAGAGCTTCATCTCTTACTATCAAAATTCGTACAGTAAATTTGATGTTTTTAAAAATGGTCAATTTTCAGGCTCGAGTATCGGAGATAAAGATCATCGAGGAAGATTTCAAAGCGTCCAGGGAAGATTCCAAGTCAAAAGACGAGAGAATAAAGTCCTTACAGCACGAGGTAACTGCTCACTCTCTCTAAATTTTTACAGCCTGGATCTATTATTAGACAACTCACAACAATCTAACCTGCTGTTTTTTCACCACAATTCGGTTTATTTCACATTCCATTGTTCTTCCCCCGCTCTTCACACGCCTGTTCAGGTGTCGAAACTAGACGTGGCTCTAAAAGTAGCTCAAGAAGGTCTCCAGAAAGTGCGGACCTCGGCCGACGACAAGGTGGAGCGCTCCCTGATCAAAGCTTTCTTCACGCAATACATCACAGCACCTGGTACTACAACCTCTTTATACTTTTACAATCTGGTTTAGCTTTGATTAGTAACGGTGAGATTGTAGCAAAGGGAAGGGCGCTCTTGTAGTGTCCTGTTTCTCTATTATGTCGAACTTGGTGAGCGGGTCCGCGCAAAGGCCACTGCTGGCTACTTAACTATTAGTATAACTCCTACCCTCCACTGGATCACCCCCGAATTAGCCCTGAGACCGGTCAACCGATCTGTTATGCAAATCACTATAATCACTAATTTGTTAGTCTTACTAATTGCGAAACGGTTAATGCCAATTTGCTGTGCTACCACGTACCCCTTTGAACGGCCGACCAGACAATAACAGAGTCTTTGTTTTCCCCTGCCTTTGTGTCTAGTAGAAACGTACGGCCTTTGAATTCGGCATCTTGGTGCTGCTTGCTCTCTCTCTCCCTCTCTCTTAGTGCTGCTAGCTGTTCCCCACTCACTTGAGTGAATATAAATGGCGTCTGGCCGCACAAAAGCGCACCTGGTCGGCCGAGGATGGATTAACTAAACAATTACTAAAGAACCGGCCAATACCCTCTTAAACTGCAACCAGCAGCAGCTCTCGACTGAACCGCGAGTAAAAGTACAGTTGCAGAATGATTGACCAGCTGTCTGGGGTAATATTACACGATCTTTGTTTGTCAGTTTGTTTGTCTGTCGAGTCTGGTAGTTGATGTTCGCCGCTTCCCTGTCAGGTTCACTGGAGAGGAGGTCCTGTCGGCCTCTATTAGCGTCTGGTGCACTCGCGCGTACCAGTCGCCTTTGTCTGCGGAAATCGCCAATCCCCGCTGTCCGTCCGTTCGTTTACACAGCAAGAACGAGAGAGAGAGAGACCCAACTTAACCGCCACTTTTCCCTCAGATAACAGGAAGCCGGAGGTTCTGAGATTGATGACCTCTATCCTGAATTACAGCGAGGAAGAGTTGGAAGTGTTACAGAGGACCAAGGATAAGAAGTGGCTCTCTAACCTTCTGGGACATTCCTCTCTGTCTGCAACCGACAAGGACGTCCTTTCTGGACAGGTCGGTACTTTTACTTTCATGTGTAGGGAGCCTCTGTGGAAACTTGTAAAACTTAAACCTTAGGTTTTTCATTAAGGAAACGTAACAAATTTTGAAGACAGATCCCATTTTCACACCTAAAGGACACTATTGAGAATCTTCCTAAACTTATGGGAATCCCTTAATAAGGGATCCTTAAAGGAAACTTCCGAAACTTATGGGATCATAGAAGGAAGTTTTACAAACTTAAGGGATTCGTTTGGGATGCCTCTCAAACATAAAAAAGCTTAAAATATCAACTTTTAATACTTAAAATTTCGATATGCTTAAATTGGAAGAGTTACCTGAAACTTTGATATTCCCCAACTAGTTCGTAAATTGATGTCAAAGTGGATTGATTTGGGGTTAGGCATCAGAATCGTGTTATCGGGATATCAAATATAAGTTATGTCGATAGATATTAGATATTTATCTTCGTAACCTAAACCAGCTGTAGCTACGTGAAATTAATCCTGGTACCACACCGCAGAGCTTCTCAGAACTGTTTGTATCGTTCCTGGAAACGGAAGCAAACAGAGGTGCCATCATGAGTAGCCGCGGAGGTGTCCCGGTGTCCGCCGCCACCCCACTACGATCGACAAGCTCCTTATCCCACCACCGTTCCCCCTCCACATCCTCCTCCCCCTTCCAACATCAGAGAACACCGAGTTCTGCATCCAACACCTCGGCTCAATCAGCCCCAGGTAGAATATAAGAATATAGCTATTTCTTTCAGTTGTCAATCGTTTTGATAATGGATGTCATTTTTCGGTGCAATTTTTCGGGAAAACTGACAATTTCTTGAATATGAAATATAAGGGGTTTTGAAATATAAGGGGTTTTGTTCTCACAGAAATCAGAGTTTGTGCTTCAAAATTTGCATGTCAAATTAAGGCAATGATGTCATTAAGAGTTCTGTATAAGATCTTTCGACAATTTCTTGACATTTTCATGACACTTCTCGTAAATGGCAGTTCTATTTAGCCATTAGGAAAGTTGCCGACATACCATAACATTATCAGCCATAACCGTAGAAATAGAAGCGCTATAAGAAAATTTGCGAGTTCTCCAAAAATCATTACGATCTTAAAAATTGCCGCTTCACAGTCGGAAAGCTTGCTTGCGTTTGCTCATGGCACCGCTTTTATCCACACTCGGAAAAAGAAAATGTGTTACACACGGTCAAGCTTTACAAAAAAGAATTACTACGATGATTTACAAGATTATTACTTTCAGTGACAAGCTCCAAAGAAAGTCCCGTCACTGGTGTCGATACCAACGCCCTCTTATCAGGTAAGCGAATGTCAACGTCTCTCTCACGTACTCACTGCTCACTCGCTGTCTCCACTTCTCACACTTCAAACCAAATTTTGCGAAAAACAAGAGGCAGGGTTAATTAGACGAAATTTACTCTGCTCGACCTGTCGGCCGGCTGAACGGCCGGTGGGTGTGTTCGTATAGGTGCCAGCTTCGCGACCAAGTCGCTCCGGGAATAAATGTAGGGGTACTCTAATTCCCTAGCCCTGAGACCAACCGAATTATTAATATATCAAATAATATATTTATCATTGAAACGTCGGCTTCCCTTTGCCGCGAGACAATCACAAAGCTTTGTTGAGTTCGAAGATAACTTTTGACAAAATATTGCGATATTTACGGGATGGGATTGTGTTTGTGAATTGCCGACACACATGGAATTTCAGACTTCCACCCAATCAGCTGTCCCAGCCGTCATCACGTGATACGGAGCGTACGACGAATTAATCTTTTATGAAGTGTAGCTGCCGCTCGCTCCTACCGCGTCCCGACCCGCGGTGTTGTTTACTCTAAATATCTTCAGGACCGTTGCCTGTTGGAGGAACCCCGTTAGTGGTTCCCGCGTCTCTAGCTGACCTCCTGGCCAACAAACCGCGGTGAGAGAGACGGAACTGGTTTGGCAGTGTCGCGAGATGACGTCATCCTAGCAGCCAGGCTGGAGTTATTGTTGGAGGTGTTATCACCCGGTACACTCACGTGTAACACGATGTGTGGAGTAAGGTGTTCTGGAGACTCGAGAATTATTTATTACGATTCAATTTCGATGTTTTGAATTTCAGTTTGATTATTTCGAGTTGAGTTTATTTTGGTTTAGGGCTTCGTAATTTAATGTAAATTGGCAAGCGTACAGGATTGTTATCTGTTATCGTGGCATTCCCTTTCTGGGGTGTAACACATTGCATACTTAATTACCATCTTAGGCTACTGTGAGTCTTATCGTCATCAGCTTTAACTTATCATGGAGACAATGAACATTTGAAATATGAGTTTAAAGCCTAAGACGTTCATTTGGTAATTGTTTATGTCGTTTTGCTCTTATAACGCTGATATATATTCTGAATTTCTTGATTTAACAGTTTACACCATGTGACAGTTTAACTTTGACTATGATGATGAATTGTTGACATTATTTTTGTCTTGTTTCCCCCCAAATAAATCTAGCGTAACTCCCATTAAATGCTTTTTCGGACAGTTGAAAGAAGGTAATCAATAGAGCTGGCGCATTTTGATAGCGTCATTGAATAAATTCAATTCGGCATCATTAGCTCAAAGGAGACAACTTGAAACTTATCTTAACTCACTCCACTTCTTTCTCCCTTCATATTTCCACAAAGTGATCCCAACAAAGTTAAGCAAATGATGCCGTGCTTTGAAACTTTTTGAAACGTGAAAAATGTCTCTGAGAATAAAGAGATTCGGCTTTTCCTTAATACCGTAATTGACATGCAGACTGCTGCATTAATGCCAATGGTTCTCTGCAAAAGTGAGAGGCGCTATATTCCTGTTTGTTGCTGTTCATTTTAACGGCACAGTTTGTAAAAATAGTTCTGCCTCCTCAGTTGTACATATTGCAACTGTATTTAAGAAAATACTTCTTATTTCTAGAGATTAAAGCAATTGGCCAGGTACCTGATCTCTTATGTCGGCTTCCGTGGAATTTAACTTGGAAATTCTTGGAATTAACTAATCAAGGAAAGAATCAAGCTCTCGTATTAATCAGAAACAGAAATCGTACAGATTGTGGGCTCCTGACTGTTGCCGTTGGGTGTCATTTCTAAAGAAGCAAAAAATAATTGTAATACTTATCTTTCATTTAATACATAACGATTCTTTCAAAACGGACTCTAAAATACACTTAAAGCATCGCAAGTTGCATCTACAACAAAGTTTCTCAAATCAATTAAAAAGTGCATCTCAAGGTTAGATTTGCCATAAATACATTCCGTACAGAACACAGAAATTGTTATCGTCAAGTTTTTCTGTTCCAAATTGTACAGCGCGCACCCTCCCGCACATTTTATTCGCTTCGAGTGAGACAAAGTCAAACAAGTTCCAAACATCATACTACTTTCCTACTTTATAATCATAGTACAATTTAAGTCCAAGGAATGTTAATAGGAATGTTAATAGTGAATGTTAATTTAGTTTTATACTGTCCCTAAATTCTACACGACTTGCCTGACCATCATGTTCAGTCATCTGTCTCTATTGGAATCTACACTACCATTACTTTCTTGACAAGCAAACCGGCCGTCGCCATATGCACGGCATAAACACGGTACAGAGTGAGCAGAATGATGGAATCTCCTCAGTAATTTTTACCGACAAAATGCGCTAGGTTTGATCACGCAACCGGAAATTCTATACGAGATGAAGGACAGGATGGATATTTCCTACATCGACATAATGATACTCATATTTTATTTCATTCAATCATCGAATATAGAATTTTTTAGCTCTATGCACTTAATTTCAAGGGAGCACCCGAGCAGTCAAAAATATTTCTTCTCACTTCAACAAATTGATATTATAAGATTAAGGTCCACCACAAGGATTAGGCACCATGAGCCATCAGCCAAGAACTTGAAGTTACCCGGAGTTACATTGGCCAGTCTTTTCTCCCTAAATATATAATAGGTACGTAGTCTTGCAGTTGCACTGCCGGCTTGCCCGTATTCTAACACGTGACTTGTTCTAAAATCTAAGTGTGGAAGTAAGAAACAGTTACAATGCTATAAGGATTACAAGTTAAAGCGGACGAATTTATTGAGATTAAAATGTTAAATATGGGCTATTATGTGAGACTACGTCATATTGTAATTATCGTAAATTCCCCTATTCATATTGTAGTCGTGTCATTCATTTACATCATGGGTGAAAGCTTACTGTTTAGTCCTAGGCAGTGTCCAGTGATACCATTAAATGCTACCATTAGAACTTCTCTGTAGACTGTACCTTACTGCTAAGGTATATTCATTTTGACTGTTGGACCAAAAATTTACACTAATTTTGTTATCTTTAACTTTTTCAGTTGTATAATTGTACAGTGATATCCATAAATCTATCGCGGGCTATGGTTGAACTTGAAGCAAATGCTCGGTTATGATGGCCGGCGAGAGAGATTATGTAGAGGCTATATATAGGCCCTTTAATTGATATATAAACAATAAATGCCGTCTTTCAAACAAATTTGTTATAAGCGCCAAGCGGTCTCGTTGTTGGATTCAGCTAGCGTTATATAAGAATTTAGGGGGAGGGGGGGGGGTCACCGAACTGTCTTGACATGTGATTGATATAAACGTGCGTGTAAGCCGCGCATGCGAGATTTGAAAAATGTGCTTGTTTGAGCATTAAAACGTTTGGAGTTCGCGTTCTATGGCTTATTTACGTCAGATAGTGGAAAAGGCTGGCACTTTCGACTTTCGCAACAATCTGGAAATTTTTACGCAGACTTCAAAAAACGTGTTAACCGAGTATTATATTGGTTAAAAGTTATCAAACACGTAAATTCATATCAAAATTTAAATTGTATTTGTATCATTTATCACATAATCAAAAGAAAAGCATAAAAACTTATAAAAGATGTCAAAACTTTTTTAACCTCTAAAGCGAAAGTAATATCGTGTGTCATGTGAAATGTATTGATTACTGGAATTCAATAGTGAAAGCTTTAATAAGTATCCAAGCACAGACATCGGAGAAATCATTCAAATAGCTGTGTAAACGTGACATAAGAAATTCCTATAATAATCAAAAGCAAAAAGGATTAAATGATTACATATACATCAACCAAAATAAGGAATTACACAGTACGTGGACATTTGCACACCAAAATGGCAAAACAATGTGAACATATTATCAACTACACACTGCCTCAATATACAGTGTAACAAAACAAGCTAGTGGTAGGTGGTATTCTTCAATAGAATTATACAATAGAGCCAATATATGTCATATAAATTACATGCAATAGTATTGTTAATGAAAATAACAGCTCTGGATAAAACAAAATATCGTGTACATACTTAGTTTATATAAAAGTTCGCGATAAGAACATAAAAAGCATAGTGAGATTGAAAGTTTACAGCATACTTATTGTAAGTTGAATAAGATACTGTAACGGTCCGTACACATAAGATACTGTAACGGTCCGTACACACAAGATACTGTAACGGTCCGTACACACAAGATACTGTTACGTCATATCTTTATATCTTTGTCGTAGGAAGTTTTATGTACACTGCAAGATGCCGATCGTCCTGGGATATAGTAAAGATACAGTAGAGAATGTAGATATAGTTAAGTTATAAGTCGAAACGTAAAGTGTAGAACATTATGTGTAATCATGTAATGTGTAATCATCTGAGCGTAACATAGCGTAACACAAAGTGTAGAGCTATCTCATTAGTCTAGGTAGAAACATATCCAAGTATTCAAACTGGGATCACAAGCCAGGCACATGAGCAGATAAACGCACCAAATGTCTAAAAGGTATGCGGCACATAAGCAGATAAACACACCAAATGTCTACAAGGTATGCAGGGAATATTACCTGACGATACAGTGGTGTAGGATCAAACAAGTCCACATTTTCCAGCAGAGTTTCATCCCCGGGAAACTTGAGAAACTTCGTTTTATCTGCTGTAATCAGATCGCTACTTTTGATGTTGAAGTGAGCTTCCTCAACCATATAGTAGTTTACCTGTACAACAGCTAATTGGATAATTTGGTTATCTTAATACTTAATCTATGATTATTAATTACGGGGAAGGGCCTCGGAACCCGTAGGACTAGAGGACATTTGTGCCATCCCTTTGATCCAAGGGGTCTCCTTGCCGCGGGTCTGTTTGGCCGAGGACCCAGGAGTCGCGGTCAACACTCATCCCCTAGTCGGAGGGTTACCGACATGCTCTCCTTTTTCATCGCCGCTAGTCGTCTTCTAGCCTTCATCTGCACCAGATGAATGATATCAAACTAAAATGGGTTCTAGGAGTCCTTTAAATTCAAAGGACCAAAATCAGCATCATATCCAAGTGCACCGTCTGCAGGACGCACGCAGCAAAACGTACACCTCCCAACAAGGATATATTAAACCCAACACATAACCCCAGGCAAATTACACCAGATCAAGTAATACCAGTACCACACTCGATCCCCTCACACACACACCAATCGCAAGCCTCAACCTCGAGGATTACCTAGCAGGACCGCAAGCAAATGCGGTGGTAGTTCCTCGTAGTATTCACTACCACTATTCCGGAAGAGTGTCTCGACACCTGAGTCCCAATGGGTTCTAGGAGTCCTTCGATGACGGATCACTACGGTAGATGTCCTTCGGAACATCACCGATCCACCATGCCAGGGCCATAACCACGTTATGTCCTCCGGAAGTACCAACCTGGCGAACCCCCATCCCAGCCGGGTCCGGTCTATAGCTGCAATCCGGAGAAGCTCCATGAGACGTTAGCCACAAGGCGGACGTAGCCTCCTTGTCAAAACAGGTAGGCAAATAGGTGCCCACAGACAAAAAAGATTATTAATCAATCAATGATTATTAATTAATTCATAATTTGGTTATTTTAGTTTATAAAGTTGGCTAGATTGTCCATGATTCTATAGGTTTAAGTTGATAAACTTTTCTGAGAAAACCTGTCTCGCGTTAACATATCCATATAAAATCTTATACAACAACGTATATAAACAGTTCAGTGTTGAAATACTCACAACTCTAGGTTTTATTCTGTTAGTCTGATGTTCCTTCTCAGTGTACGTTAATTCTCTCCACATCAATCTGGAATTTACAACTTAAATACTTATTTTTCTACACGGTTTAAGACACTATCAATAAAACTTTTTAATCAAAAATACAAATTCCCCAAAATAAGATATGAATTACAGCATAGAAACGGCTAAAAACATTCCTATTTGAGCGAGCATTTAAAAAATGTAGAAAACTTATCATGTCAATTAGTTAATCGGCACTTTGCCTATGAATCGCCTTTGATAGTTTGGATTAAATTTGGGTATAACTTAAGTTTAAAATCCTATTAGAGCTTTAAGGCGATAAATTAAATGCTCAACATTTATTTATTTATTTATAAAATCCGTTACCTGTGGTTAGTCTCCCTGTGCAGTAGAGCCATGAAGAAAGCAGTCCTAGTTTCGTTCTGCGCGTTTCTGAACTGTATCATGTAGTCACGTGCTACTCTCTTTCTCCCCGCCAACAAGTTAGCTGTGAAGAGGCAGATCTTCAAATACTCGCTGAGGTGACCTTTACGTAGCTTGTAGAAATCTTGGGACTGCTCGTAGAACCTTATAGCGTCCAGAACTTGTCTGTGGGATAGACAAAGGTAAAAAGTAATTAGTTATCGTTAGTTCTTATAACTTTAGTTTTCACTATTTTAGTTAATTTTCAGTTATTTCTGATTGATGAGTGAGGCTAAGTACAAGTAGAACAGCATGCACTAAGCCCCTAATGAGTACACATAGAATATTTCCTTCGCGTCACAGCAGTAGCGAAGGACTCAAGAAGGACTAATGTAGGCTAGTTTTAGCTATCTTAAACCTAAGTCTTTACAATCCCTTCTAAACAGCGCCGCTCACTTGAAGAATGACACGCCCTCACTGCACTCCACTACATGATATAGTGTCTATAGAATGGATATAGTGTGCATAGAATGGAACCGTGCATCGTACCGTGCATGTTTAAAAAATAGGACTTAATAGTTAATACATAGATTAATAAATATGTCAAGATATTTCTCTACAGGTTAAGTAGATGTAAAAACACAGCAAACACTGTATGTATATAGTGTATACATATCTATTATACATGATATAAGCATTAACAATGAGGTACCTATCTTCATTAGGGGGGGTGTAAGATGACATTCAAATGTTCCATGTTCAATGGTCTTGCTCAAGTTGTTTTTCCACTGACCATGGGGCAGCCCCCCCCCCTTTATTACAGCAGCACAGAAAACAGTGTACAGAAATAGCTTGAAACCTCCAATTCACAGCAGATGTTGGTTAGCTATGTATATACATTGCAGCTCTATTAGACATCTGCTAACTGGATAAGTTTACACGTAATCCTGAGTAAATGTACACAGTACTTAGGTATTTTTTTAGTATTGCTGATAAGAAGTCATTCCTCACTAGCATGAATTAATAATCAATAAATATATTTGAACTGTGAGGAATGAAGTATCTTCATTTATCAGGATATCAAATAACATTTCTATATCGACTAAAGTTTTTATTTCACGAGGTAAATGTGGAGCCGAAGTATTTTATCAAGTGGCAATCAGAATCTTCGATGGAGAAAAATTTAAAATTCCATAGCTGCCGTCTATGAGGAATAACCGTGATTAACTATTTCGCTTATATAGCACATGACAAAATTATCCGGATTTGAGTGATAATTTGCAACGACAAGCAGCACGATAATACAGTAAAGCCGTGGTTGGCACTATCAATCAAACCAGTCATCAATTCTACGTAGATTAAAGCAAATGATAAACGATACGAATTATCACGACTTCCTAATTTCCGTTTCTCAAAGTGGTAAAATCAAGATTAATCAATATGCTCAAATTAAAATGCAACTTACGGTGGCTAATACTGTAAACTTACAAAACAAACTTACGATGCTACAAGACGCGAATGCTTCTGAAGTTTGAGATGGCCCATGGTAAGTAAAATGTACTCTTGTTCTTTGAGATGGAGATGTTGGCTGTGAAACTTCCGCCACAGTTCGAAGTAGTAGTTAAATGCTAGCGCGAGTTCTGTGGGGAGGAAGACTTTATTTTCTTATTATTTTTTTATAATTAAAGAACTTATTTGAGTTCGTGTTGCATCGAAATTAGCGTATCTTCTCGTCTTTGTAGCTAAAAGCTAAGATTGTAGACAACAGCTTGGAAGAGAAAAAGAAGCATCACCCCTATAGTCCCTACCTCCTCTAATGTAGAAGTTATCACCCATCTCCAAATGGTATTTTATGTCGTGAGAAAGAAAGTTTCTAGAAGTTACGTCCACAGGAGAAAGAGGAGTAAAGCTACTGATGCTATCTGTTGGCGACTCCAACTGAGCAGAGGTTTGTTTTATAAACTCGTATTTTTTATATACATTAATCAATAATTTTGAAAATTTTCACAAAAAAAATTAAAAAAGATGAAAACAGCGCGGAAAACTGTTGTAGATGAAGAACCTCAGAACTTGAGACATTTTTCAAGATTTCAGAAACAAATCGCAGACGTTTCCTAAGCAGCCAGTTTATCGTTTTATTATCACACTTCAATTTTAGACATTCACGAAAACAGTCTCTTGCCCTCTCGTAACTTCCTTCTCTCACGTAAATCTGAGATATTAGAATTTAACATGGGCATTGGAATATAGATTTTGAGCTTCAGTATGATAAAAGTTTAAGAGTAAAATATGATGTATTTTGATGAAAATTTCTAAAAGTAAAACCAAATTTACACCACAAGCCACACTGCAATCTACATTCTGGTGTCTCACCTCTCCTAAAGGAATAAGTATCCGGAGATAATACTTGACTCTCAGGTCTGGAGCTGTCTTCTTCTTGTCAAGTAAGTTCTTCACTTCCACCAGTGCTCTTTGAAGGTTGTCCCGACAATCTGCTGTGCTGCAGTCAGGAGTTAGTGACAGTTCCGTTATCAGACACAGTAACTTAGCTTTGTCTTCCTGAAGGAAAGGGCACATAAACGGTTTATAAAGTTGGTGTAGCTAATATGTATATTGTATACAGCTGTATACATACAGCTACTATACGTAGCTACTATACGTAGCTAAATACAATACGACGCTACAATACACTACTATTATACGCTACTATAAGCAGCTACTATACGCAGCTACTATACGCAGGTGAAGACTCGTTTATTATTTATTTCACAGAAGAACATCCAAAAGTGTTTAAAATGCCACTAGGGCTTGTCAAGGTGTCTAAATAAAGTAACTCACACTATCAGCATGCTTGTAGTGATGAGTATCGAAATCATCCAGCAAGTTCTGTGCAGACAAAATAAGTGTGGCATTAGGAACATGTAGGGCTATATCTCTCAGTTTCTCGATCACAAACATCCGCTTGTTGTACAAAGGTTTGCTTATCAGTGGTTTGCGGAGGATGTCCTCTTCTAGTTTTCTCTCAGAAGGATCTAGAACCAAGGATAATCGGGGTATCGTGTCCTCCCACTCTTGAGCCTGGGTCTGATGGAGTAATGTTGGTTGTGACCATGTCAGTTAAGCATTGCAGGGCCTGCAACGGGTAATGGAACACAGGTGCCACGGCTTCGTACAAAATGTGTAAATTTGTTAATTTCTCAATTTGTATTTAACTTCATTAATTTCTAACACGAAGGATGTATAATAATTTTTAAACAACTAGTTAGAAGGCATCATTTATGATTGAGAAAATGTTGGGATGATTTGACGATCAAAATTTTGATCATAGAATTTCATACAATTTTCGGCTAAATGTAAACTTCAGTGCTAAAAATCAGTGCTGTAGAGTTTTTTCTGAGAAATGTAAAAACTGACCTTTTTGAATTCATTAAGCGAATGAACATCTTGAATAATCTTTATAGTGTAATCGAGATAATAATGTAGTCCACGTAAATAGTACACCCGCAATCTCTTGGGATGTTTATTCTTAAAGAATGTTCTAAAATGATAGAAGAAGTTTGAATCCTTCATCGAGAATCTATCGTCCTTCTTTTGGAGCAGATTAAAAGCAACAAGTTCAGTGATAGCTAACTCTAGCAAATTGATTCTCTCCTCCTCTGGTGGTCTGGAAGATCCATGAAACAGAGAGTATATCGATGGAAGACTGACTTTTCCATTGCACGGCAAAGAATACACCGATAACAGAATGTCTTGTTGTGTCCTGGAAAGTTTGTTGAACACAGCAGCAAACAGTTCGTTTCTTGTATCAACTGGGTGTCTCTTTAGAAATGTCTTCACATGATCTATTGTTTTGTGATGCAACATGTAAAGAGTACTTAGTAGGAAACAATCTAAAGGATTGCAAGTTTCGGGAAAAATTGCAATGAGCTCCTTCATTTCATCGTCGTTAATATTTGAAAACATCTTTTGTACGTCTTTTCCCATTTCTGAAACAGGAAGTCGACTGACTTTTATGTTGTCTAGACCTTTGATCTCGTTAGAAGCCGTAGTTAGAACGCTTATTCCGAGTTTATTTCTACAGTATGCAATCCAATTAGCAACTGATTTATTCTGATGTGAATGGTGCTTTGGCTTTTGTTGGAGAAGTTTTGAATTGCAGTTATCGACACAGAAAACGCAAAATTTCTTCATCGCATTTTCCTTGGACAGAAGTTCGTATTTCATGGTTGTGAAATATTTCTGCTGCAAAATCAGGGGAGTGTCAGTGAGATCAATCTTTTTAACCGTAAAGTAACAATCCTCTTGTAGATAACACATGATCTGGTCCAGAAAGCGAGATGTCCCCACCCCTTGCTCCCCGTACAAGTTGATATAACTCCGTCCAGATTGCAACTTGTCAACAACTCTATAGAGAATCTCTCTTCGGGAATCCGGAACATCGAGCCGTGGAGTGGTATCTGAAACATTTTTTAACACATGAAATTTTACAGAATACACATTGGAACCTTCGGGAAAACACTGGGATTTTCGTGGCGGCCTTGAAACTTAAATCTACTGCCTGTCGCCTGATTGTTTAGTAATTACTTATCGTGTACCTAATCTAATAAATCACAAAATGATGAAATATCAAATTCGGACGTGACACTTCAACAATTTTCAATGATGATAATTAAACACTGGTTTAAGACATTGATTAAACTCTGATCTATGATGCATTTGTGTCCTGTAAAAGCCGAATTTTCCTACCTACATCAGGAATATTATCCTTAGTATTTTGAAGAATCTCCGCCAAGAATGACTGTCCGGTTTTACTCAATGTTTTGCAGAGCAAGTTAAATCCATGTTTCCTTCTTCGTAGATAGTCTAACAAACTTTTTACTGACTGAAATGATAATTCTAATTAATAGACTGTAATATTGGTTATTCTGCAATCTTGATGCCAGTGGGCGAGGCATCAAAATTAAAAATACACACAACCTTACTGTCGCTGCTGTCTGGCATAACTCGAGCGCTGCACCGTGTATTGTCATCACTTTTGAATAATATGAGCAAAACAAAGCTTGAAAAAAATTACATTTTGTAAGTGGTGACAATGCACATGGTTCATTTTGAAAACTTAATCGTTGGTAAGACTCACCACGTGGTCCTGAAACTGATCAATCTCGGCTAACTCAAGCTTCACATCTATAGGAGAGAAGTTGCTTCCAGCTGGAGGATCTTCTATCTCACATTTCAGATAATAAACGATCTCCTTCACGTCTACATAGGCGGTAAGAACAGCTCGATGCTGACTTATTGCTTCCCATTCTTTGTACTCCATTAAGATTAGAGGTTATTTACTGTCATGAAGTTTTCTTCTGAGTTCATTGGCGGACATTTTCTGTTGAGAAGCTTCTGTTTACTTGACTTAATTTAACTACTATCGTACCTTAAGATGAGATCATATTAAATTGTGCAAATAATAATGTTTCAACTAATCTTTAAAGTGAGTTCGGTTGACTTGAGACTTTTTAACTTTAGGAAACTTGCTCAAGTACGGTTTTAAGAATAAACGGTGCAATATTGGAAGGCCTTTCTGAATTTGCAACTTCGATCAATATTACTAAATACATGTGTTATATGCACAGTTTATCAAGAAGCTGATTGGTTCAAACCACGTTGATCAGATTGTACATGTTGACGTGATAATTTCCCACAGATCTTAATGTGGCAACCATAAAGCCTGCTGTGCTGCATTGCATTTAGACCCAAAAATTGATAATCCACTAACGTAACAAATATTCACATTATTGAAACTAGCTGGGACCCGTCCTCTGACCGGGTTTATCACCATAAATGTTAAAACACGTAGATTCCCAAGGCATCACAGTCTTATTCAATCTCTTACAGTTGAGTGATGAATAACACCGGTGTCATGCAATGTTCAGATTTAACCCCTATTAGTTACCGGTTTTTGATCCCACTTGAGATCCGATTTTAAAAAAATAATAGTTATCTTTCGGTCAATTTTTTGGTATTTTCTCTCATTTGAACATAATCTACACATTCACGAGTAAAAATTGGTGCATTGGATTCAGTAAAACGGATACAACAAAGAAAAACCCAAATCCATTGATTTTGATATAGCGATTCTATTTCTTTGTTTTGGTTGTTTTCCCCCAATATTTTAAAAATTTCTAAGTTACATATTTGATTATGCAGTAAAATACCTTAAATTATATATGACTTGTTTTGCTTTTAAGATCTTGTGCAGCATAAGAATTTTTCACAAGATGCAGCAAAAGACACCAAAAAAACTAAGTTGGTTTGTAAGAAAATCGTAGACCAAGAACATTATTTATGTAACTACGAAGATACAGTGCTACAAATAACATTATCATGTTTTATTCCCAAATTGTAATTCATATCAAACCGTATTATACAGAAAACAAATGTATGAACACATCCCTTTTAACACACAAATGAATGTACACATTCCTTTCAATACTACTTTTTCATACTCCATGATCATGGTGAAAATTGAAATATTTTGGAAAACCGAGGAATATAATAAAATATTTCTATACATGCAACTTATTGCATACATGCATCTTATTGCATACATGCAACTTATTACATCAACTGTATTAATCTCATCAAAAATTAAACTAATTTAGTAAAAGCACAGATTCCTATTTATAAGAAAGGTCTCCGAATACATGTGAACAGACGTTGAACAATATTTAGTTTTTAATAGACTTTAATTTTCCTTAACAATACAGTTCATGCTCGTCTATAATGAAGGTTTTGCATAAGAAACAGTTTAGTTTGAGAGCAGTTTCTCGCCTCACAAAATTATTGTGAGACTAAATACATAGTATCTAAAGAATTACTAGCTTAGTAAACAATCACATCCTCAAATAGAGGGTTTACAAAATTACGGTGATCTTCAAACAGATATAATATTGACTAAAACACAAGAAAATGCAACTAAAATTCTAAAACTACATTTAAAACACTACATTTCTCTTTTTACTATATTTTCGGTATTTGAAGACTTCAAGTGCAACTTTTGTTTCGGTGTGGTGAACTGATCCTCTGACCTCTCCAACTAATTCGTTCGTCCACCTTTTAGTTGAACCTTTATACATATAAGTCCCTGATATTTGCCTCATAATATACCTATTTCTATGATAGAAATAGAAATTGGACTAAGGAACTGCAGGCAGACTGCAAAAACAGAATGCTAAAAAGACTTCTCATGATCATCCCCTGAGTGGTTAGTCTTTGCCTTTGACTGCCTTTAGTTCCAGGGCACCCTCCCTGTGAAGTTCAAATTCCTTACTTATAACAAGGCTTTCAGAACTGTCATTGTTCAGCAATGCCCTTGCCTGGTCATCTAGAGTCTCGGTTGTTCTCAACATGAGTGATAGGAGTGCTGAAACCACACATGTAAAAACAATAGACAAAACAAGTGGCATCCAGAAAGGAATGAAACTTGTGTAGATAGATGAGAGAACTGCACCAAGAGCCTGGCTAAGGTAGATGATTCCATATTTTATACCAAAGTCTTCTTCACCAAAGAATTGGATAACAGCAGCTGGCATGATGCCATAGTTCCCAGTGCAGCAGAAATAAGATGACCAAACTGAAATTGTGAAAAGAACTGGACAGGTTGTCTCAGTCTTTACAAACTTACTTAGATAGGAGGCAAGAATGCTGAGACCTGTTGCAATGCAAAGTGCAAAAAGTGGAAACTTGACACCATATCTGTCATGAAGGTGCCCCCAAAAAGGTCGACCTATTGCATTAAACACTCCGCACAGTCCCATTACTACAGAAAGAAGCAAGTCGTCGTGGATGAAAGTTTCTCCGTATATTTTAGCATAAGAGCCAATATAAGCCAGGGGTAACTTGTTTAGAGCAAAGATAAGAAAGAGTATATAAAATCTGGGCTTGCGAAACATGTCGACTACATGATCACATTTAACCATAGTTTCTGGCCTGGGAATATCAGGATTTTTCACCAGAAGGAAGCTCAATGGTATCTGAATGATAGCTGAAAATATAGAAAAGAGTATAAACATAGTTGGGACTCTCCTGAGAACTGACGCCTGGGTAAAGATAAGTTCTCCATCCACTGGGTTTTTTGTAGGATCAAAGTTGTTTGGATTGACATAGAGTGTCTGTAATGGACTAATGAATACACTTGACAGTCCGTAACCTAGACTGAGAATACCTGAGAGGATTCCATGATAGCCCTTCTCAGTCCAAGACAAGCCAACAACCAGGGATGTCACGTACATCAAACCTAAAGTGAACCCTGCCAGAAGATAACTGAGTACTAGAGAGAACACAGTACTGCAAGAAAAGTACATTAAAAAAAGGTTTATGTTGAACAGGGCAACGCCACAGAGTGTTATACTTCGGGTAGAGAACTTGCGCTCAAGGAAACCCCCCGTTATCATTGCGATAGCCTGTCCTGACATAAGAGCCGAGTACATCCAAGATAACGATGATTTGTTTGCTGTGTGGTCGGGACTTACAGACACCAAGTATGAGTAAAGGTAAGGGTCAATGGAGGTGAAGCCATAAGTTACTCCACCAGCAGGTACAAGGATTATAGAACAAGATAGTATTGTCACTATAAATCTGGATCGACTGATTGCTCCCTTTATTATGTTTTCCCTGAAATTAAAGTTTCATGAGGAACGTGTATCTGGGGAAGGGTCACAAATTATTACAGGGATGAGGATACAACCAATCGATAGCCCAAATAACAACACGTGATATAGATACATCTCTCTATAGATGGATGATTTGATAGTGAAACACTATGAAAAAATCAAAACTTTACGACTTGGTATGGTATAGGGAACTGTATTCGTTGGGAGGTTTGACATGCAACAGTGATTGAAGAGATGACAGGTTCGACCAATCAATATTGAGAAACACTCTCTCAAAACAAATTTGTGACACCTCCCACAAATACCATTCTCTATACTTTATGGGGAATAAACAATCAGAAGTCACAGTAGAGCGAGACAAATTCCTACCATTTTATCAAAGAGTTACCCATTCTTGGTCTATATACACATGCAGAACAAGGACACTGTAACCGATTCATCCTTCAGATAGTATTTCAGTTAGGTATGATCTCAAGAACGAACTACACAAACCACAAACTGATAGAGAATTCAGTTATACATACGAAGGTAGGTACACAATACACATGTTTGTTTTCAGAAATATGTTCTGTGACTAATACAAACAGAGGCGATTAGTAGTCCTGCAATATTCGATGAGGACACCTCATACCATCAGTCAAAATTCAGATGCATAAAATGGGGTGTCAAGTAACAAACTTATTGGCTGTGCACCTTTTGAGAATAGAAAAGAGATAACGTTTTGTATCATGGTGCCATTTAATGGCACAGAATGTCGTAAGATAAATGCTATTGTACTCTTCCCATTTCCAGAAGGTTTATAACTTCATTTTTTGTTTGGATGTTTATTCCAAGAGAAATTTTCATGGAGATTTAATGTTACACGTCATCTTCATTACAATGGTTGGTATCCACAATAAAACTCTACGAAGTTCATGATACTGATCACATAAATTCAAATAAACACAAATCTGAGTAAAAGTTTTAGGTTTAAGCTAACAAATCCTTGGAATAAATAGTAAGTAAAGAATTCATCAAATAAATAAATATGAAACATCTTCAAATGAACACAACCCAAAAAAGAAACAACATTAACATAAAATTTCATGTTATTAAATTTATACAATAAAGGTGTAGTGGGGAGGGGTCGTAATGGGATATATACGTGTGATAGCATTACCTCATATTGGTAGGCCATTCCTGACTTCTCATTAGACAATCATTATCAGGTGATACAAAAATGTGTGCCCCCATACCTTTCCCTATCAAACCATTTTCAATTGCTTAGAATCTTAGATCTCAGTTGCCTCAAAAAATGCCTGTGAGATTGAATTGCTCAATACCAAAGATTGTGATTCCTCCTTGAGCACAGACAAGTACTGAATCAGCATCTCTTGAGTATCTACTGACAGAATTTGATATTGATCCAGTTCTTGCTTTAATGTGATAAATAATCCCTCTCCCTGAGAAATGGATTTAGTGAGGAATATTAAATATTGGAGGTGGCTAAAATCAAATTTTTTATAGGCTGGTTTTAGAGCCAGCGAAGAGGTCACTATTACTATGACGGAAATGAGTTTATCAAATTAAAATTTGATGTCTGAGTTGGCTCTTGAGCTTATCCTCAATATCTCAAATAATGCAGCATAAGTGAAATTTTAAGAACAAGGCAATTTTGACGGTTTAAAATCCTTTACCTTAATTCTATAAGACTGTAGCACAAGTCCAGTGGCGGTCAATGCTCTGTACAAGAGAGCAAATTGATGAGCAACATACTTGTGAGAGCCACCGAACAAAAGTTCTTCTAGCATAGTGTTGCAGAGACTATTTACCTTAATGAAACAAAGTGTTGGCAATCTTGCAGAGAGCAATATAACAGTGAATACTGTCTGGTCAAAGTCTTCTAGTGTAACCTCTGTAATCATTATAAGACAGTTATGGTACATAGTTTACGCTAATATCAATTAGGAATATAAAAGTCAGAGCATCATAACATGCCTGTCCATATGTTGAGAAAGAGGAGAGGTGCGAGGTGAGGGGAGACCGAGACATTTTCGGTAAAATTTCATTCTTAACAAACTTATCAAGCAAGGGAAAAAGTTTGGTGAGATCATGCTCTTCCAAATATGACCTCACATCAGATGCACCGACTGTTTTTAATATCTTGCAGATATCAGCATATGCCTGAAGTGAAACAACAAATTCCTTGAAAATCGTGTCGACCATTGATGGTAGAATATCCAATATAATGATTTGAAACTAAGGCAACATCTTTAGCAAAGTTGAGGCTGCACAAAATTTAATGCAAAGAAAGACTTCTGATACTGAAGACTGAAATTTAAAAATAATTGTTTATACCTCACTAGTCTTGACAACCCACTGGCTATATCCAAAGGTTGTGTTTTTTAGTTTACTTAATCTACCACAGAGGCATTCAAGAACAATACACCTGAAAGAGAAAAAATAATAGGTTAAAGTAAAAGGCTTGACTTTTATATACAGTACCCACTGATATTTTCATAGAAAGCTTTTGAAGATAATCGATAACCTTAAAATGGGTCTTACTTGGACAATATTCTTGAGACATTTGAGCACGTCTTTATTGGTATAATGTTGTCAAATCCAGACAAAGGGCAATCGGTGTAAAGATTAACCTGACATTTTGTGTTATACTTCAAGGGAGGAACAAGGGCAGGCTGACCATTTAACCCTATCATGAAACCCTAAGAATTATTTTCGTTACAGATCCAGGTTTCATAATATATATCAGTACAGATGCATGAATTTTTTAAAGTTTTATACAATTTTCGAGGATTCTATTTAACCTGACATTAGTAGAAACTCTTGAAATATGTTTGAAAAACATTATTGAGAAGGTTTCCAATGCAAATTAATAATTTTATGGTCTGCATAACACAATATGAATTAGGGAGATGTTGAAAAGAAAATCCAGAGGATTAAATGATATGACCATAATTGAGCTAAAAAGATACGGAACAAAAGTCTTTAGCACAATGCTTTGATTAAAGGTACACAGCTACAGCTTTTTTTCCCAATAGATGGAACATTTTTAGAGGTCCTTTCTCTTTCGTTCTTTGCGCTCTTTACTTTTGTCATGCTTCTTAAGAGAGTCCATATTTCCCCGCAATAAAGTAGCATAAGACATTTGAAATTTTGTGACCTCTTTACTAGAAATTACAGTACTAAGCTTTGACCTGTTGTCTGATGCTCTGATAAGACATAAATTTTCTATGGGTTGTTGAAGATTTCGTCTAGTTGTTCTTCCATCATACTTCTTCAGTGTGATATTAACACTACCTGAGGATCTGTTGTTCTGAAACATCTTCGTCAGGGCATGAAGAAATCCATCATTATCTAGTAGAACCATAGCTGGAAGTAAAACTTGTTAAGATAATACTCAGTTTTTGGAAATTTGGGAATTAAAAACATAAAATCTAGATTGGTATTACTAAGTGTTATTATATACTAAATTTCCTAGTAAAAGTCAAAATTTACTAAAACAGTCAGTGGTGCAAATCCATGTTTAGGATGGGGGGGGGGATATTTCGAAAATTTCGACCATTTTCTCCAAAATTTATACTTTGGGGGGATGATCATGATAATGATCACGTATTTCTACCCTTTTTTCAATGTTAAAGTCTGAGCATTCTAATCTAATTTTGTTTTAGAGTTTTGTGATATAATCAGAAAATTAAAAACAGAACACAGCAAGTGGCAACATCAATAATTTAAGCAGGGAATAAATGTAATATGGATGCTTTTGTTATTTTAACATTAACAATTTAAGATCAGTACAAAAACGCAAAACGGCTTGGAATCAAGGGACAAAATTATATCACAATAAGAACAGTATCGAGTTTGCGGAAAGTATTAGTCTTTCGTGAGAATACAGTCATCCCTGATTTACCAGGCCCGATTTATCCCCCCCCCCCAATTTACCTAACCACATTCCTTTTCCCAGAAATTTTAACCGGAAATTTGAGCTAAACATTTTTTTCGAAATTATTTTGTATTGTGCAGTGGTAACTGATATGAGATCCCCTGTATTCCCGCATATGACACACTAGCATTAACAAGCGTGATTCTGACAGCACCTTGTTAGCTCAACGGTCTGGTATTCTCATTTGTATCACTTTGGGCATTATCGTACTGCTTGACATCGGTGCTCGGATGATTGGATCTTGCCCAGTCAATGCAAGGATGTGATGTGATCACATGAAAGGAAAAGAGTAGTGTCAATGGGTTGGTGGTGTAGTGGTATCTACCCCGACTTTCTATGCAGAAGATCGGGGGTTCGATTCCCAGATCCTCCAATCCTAGAGAAGTGCGATAAGGGCATATGCCTATGCGATTTTCTTCGGTCGACTCAGCTGAATGACCGGGAAACCGTGATTGAGGGTTAAATGAGGAGGGTCTCTGTTAAAAGATCAAGAATCTCCCAGGAGCCCCTTCAGTATAACTGTAAAAGCCTGGGTACAGGTGTAACAAATAAATATACAAATACACTATATATATATATGTAACATAAGGTATCATACTAAGCTCTGGAACAAAAGACCCAGTACAAACTCCAGTATTTCCAAGGCAACTGTTAAATTTTGTTGTCAAAACTACGTAATACAGTCAGGCTAACACTTTTTTTAATTAAACATTGTTCCAATGACAAAAAGACGGTATATAGACAGATAAGTGATAAGACGGTGTAAAGACTTTTAAGTGACAATTCAGACCCAATTTCGGGCCCCAAATGGCACTTCCCCAATTAACCCTGTCACCCAATTTACCGTGCATTTGCTTTCCCCTGAAAAGCCAGGTAAATCAGGGGATGACTGTACCTCAGCTCATTAAACATTCATTTTGACATTAGTTATCTTTATAAACATTGTAATGAGATCCCATCCCTGATTGACTCATATCACTATTCAGCAAGTAAGATCGTGATTATCAAGACAACAAACTGTTGGACTTGTTGGACAGTAGGACATAACCATCATGTAAATACGCAATATCTCAAATTTGGTTAAACCTATTAGCAGTGACGTAACAACCCACCCCGCAGACCCTGCTAGCAAGGGGGAGGCACCCTTGAGAGGTGGGATTTTGAAGATTTGTTGAAAGGGTTGGCAATTTGATGTCCAAATTAACAATGGTCGACAGACAAAAAATTTAATAGGAGCATATAATTAGTAAAACTCAAAATTAGTAAAACTCAAAATTTATTTTATACCTGTACAATCAAATCATATGATATAGAAAATAACATGTTTTTCAAAGCAAAGTAACTTTGTCAAGTTGCAAAGCTAAGTAACAAAGCTAAGTAACTTAGCCAAAGAATCTAGCACTTAGCAACGGCCGACAGACAAAAGTTATACAGGTGCATAAAACCATCAGACTCAGCAACGGCCGACGGACAAGAAATATTATAGGGGCCCCAAAAATTCGCCAGGGGCATCAAAAAGGGTGCCAAGCAAAAAAAATAGGTTGAAGTAAAAAAAGGGAGTTCATGAAAGCTCCATAGGGGGCCACTGACTATTAGTAAAGTAAACACAGATACAAGAAACTGGGTGTAGGCGGGAACTTTAATTCCAGGCACGGAGATGGAAATAATCTGGGAGCAGAAGATATTTTGGGTGAGAGACAAAAGTTTTGGAGGTGGTACTAAATTATTGTGGGGATTATACCCATCTTCCCTGGATTTGCACCACTGAAAACAGTTTAAAAATAAATTCAAAACAGTTTTACAGTGTATTAGAGAAAGAAAGTATTTCAGAAAAACAAGTATCTTTATTTACAGCATTTAAGATCAAACAATATTATATCTCATTTACAACACTTCTCATAATCAAAAGAGTGAGGCCGCGGACATCTCACATCATGACGCGCAGCGCGCACAACGTCCGTAGCACAAATGGCAGATTTGCCAAACCAGAACAGCCCACACGCGCACAAGTAAGGGCCACACCGGTTCAACAAATGGCAAACATCGAGCTGTGTTGGCATAGACATCTGCATTGCCTTCAACACCCACAGGCCACTTCTTATGGCATTTAATACAGTTGGGTATATATAATTGACAAGCCTTGTCGAGTTTATAATGGCATGGCAATTGGATGAAAAATCACTGAAGTTGGTTCTCGAGTCAATTCTACGCCTAGTCATCACAGGAATTTATCTACATTTACGTTACAATAGTCATAATTATTATTTTTTAAGTCATAATTATTAGTACTGAACGTGTTTTGGAGTTGGTCCTGTTTCCCTGCTTTAAGAATATGTTGAAAAATGTTGCCTGACGTCGTCAGGCCTGCTGCCGTGGGTGAAATGACAACAGATAATGAGCCGCAACGTGAGGCTACAAAAACGTTTTGCATTGATTCATACATTAAGCAAAGCATGCAATATATCTATATGAAATGTCAAGGCACTCAATGGAAAACATATCTAAACTTCACAACTCTCCCATCCACATAAGAAAAAATGTTTAAAAACATTTAGCTTGTAGCTGAGTTGGCTCACACAACGAACTTGTTTGCTTCTACATTCTCATCAGAGGCTGTTTGCTAAACCCATAAAAA
>JH153850.1:340725-356695 GCA_000226015.1 Mnemiopsis leidyi | reverse complement strand
CTCATGCTGCAAGAAAAGTATTGATAAGGATCTTTGTTGACAAGGATGTGAATAAAAGCCTGCAATATTCTTTTCATTGTCTCCAGCGTGTTGTACACAAAGTATTGTGATAGATTGTTCTCAAACAATATAATGTTCTAGACGCAGTACATTCGACTTCATGTGCTCCACTTTTCTATATTCTATCATTGTTCCAATAATTCATCTTGAACATGTACAGACATTGTACACACGTTTCATGGGAAGGACGACATACATTGAATTCCTTACAGACCACCGTATTCAATATCGCTGTAGTATTCCTGCTGCATTTCTTCTATTCACTTCTTTTCATAAATCCATAAGAAACGACAAATACATTACTAAGATACTACAATACACTGCAATACATTTCATCACACTGCAATGCACTGAAATACACTTCATTACACTGCAATGCACTGCAATACACTTCATTACACCATACTACACTACAATACACTGCAATACACTGCTATGCACTGCAATACACTACAACATACTGCAATACACTACAATACACTACAATACACTGCAATACACTACAATACACAAAAACACACTGCAATTCACTAAACCACAATACACTGCAATACACTGCTATGCACTGCAATACACTACAACATACTGCAATACACTACAATACACTGCAATACACTACAATACACTAAAACACACTGCAATTTACTACACTACAATACACTGCAATACACTGCTATACACTGTAATACTGCAATACACTACGATACACTGCAATAAACTACAATTCACTACAATACACTACAATACACTGTAAAACACTGCAATACACTACAAAACACTGCGATATACTTCATTATACTTACCCCTGTCTCTCTTTGTAGCGATGCGCATCAGCAAACGTTACTTCTCCTGCGCTCCTGAAATAATCCTTCAACTCCTGAAAATGAAACCAGTTTACAACTGCGAAGTGTTTATTTGAGCAGATTTTACACACTCACAGCTCCCGTCCAGTAAATCGTAATTGCCATATTTTTATTTGAAAGAGATAAATAAATCAGACTATCTTCAATTTAAGTAAAAAGAGGCGTTGTTTATGAGTCGCATAACTTTAAGTTAATAGNTGGATGGAAAATTTTCTTCTGCCTCTAGAAGCAACTCGACAAGTGATACAAGCGGTTATTTGTACTACATCTTCATCAGTCTGGAGATAAATTTCATTAACTCAAGATAAACAATCGCAAGTAAAAAGGAAAATCTTGTTTTTAATAACCACTTGTATCACTTGTCGAGTTGCTTCTAGAGGCAGAAGAAAATATTCCATCTATCTATTAACTTACGTCATGCGACTCATAAACAACACCCCTTTTCCACTTGCTTAAATTGAAGATTTAATTTAGTCTGATTTAATTTTCTCTTTCAAATACAAATATGGTAATTACGATATACTGGACGGGAGCTGTGAGTGCGTAAAATCTGCTCAAATAAACACTTCGCAGTTGTAAACTGGTTTCATTTTCAGGAGTTGAAGGATTATTTCAGAAGCGCAGGAGAAGTAACGTTTGCTGATGCGCATCGCTACAAAGAGAGACAGGGGTAAGTGTAATGAAGTGTAATACAGTGTTTTGTTGTGTTTTGTATTGTATTGTAGTGTATTGCAGTGTATTGTAGTGTATTGCAGTGTTTTGCAGTGAATTGTGGTGTAGTGTAGTGCAATGAAGTGTATTATAGTGTATTGTAGTGTAGTGTATTGCAGTGTGTTGAAGTGTATTGTAGTGTAGTGCAATGAAGTGTATTGCATTGCAGTGTAATGAAGTGTATTTCAGTGCATTGCAGTGTATTGCAGTATATTGCAGTGTATTAGTGTATTGTAGTATCTTAGTAATGTATTTGTCGTTTCATATGGATTTATGAAAAGAAGTGAATAGAAGAAATGCAGCAGGAATACTACAGTGATTTTGGATACGGTGGTCTATAAGGAATTCAATGTATGTCGTCCTTCCCATGAAACTTGTGTACATTGTACAATATCTGTACATGTTCATGTGTTTTGCAGTTATTGTTATTTAGTGTATTGTAGTGTATTGTAGTGTAGTGTATTGTATTGTATTGTAGTGTAGTGTATTGTAGTGTAGTGTATTGTAGTGTAATGTATTGTAGTGTAGTGTAGTGTATTGCAGTGTGTTGAAGTGTATTGTAGTGTATTGCAGTGTATTGTTGTGTATTGCAGTGAATTGTAGTGTAGTATAGTGCAATGAAGTGTATTGCATTGCAGTGTAATGAAGTGTATTTCAGTGCATTGCAGTGTGATGAAATGTATTGCAGTGTATTGTAGTGTATTGCAGTATATTGCAGTGTATTAGTGTATTGTAGTATCTTAGTAAGTATTTGTCGTTTCATATGGATTTATGAAAAGAAGTGAATTGAAGAAATGCAGCAGGAATACTACAGTGATATTGAATACGGTGGTCTATAAGGAATTCAATGTATGTCGTCCTTCCCATAAAACGTGTGTACAATATCTTTACATGTTCAAGATGAATTATTGGAACAATGACAGAAATATAGAAAAGTGGAGCACATAAAGTCGAATGTATTGCGTCTAGAGCATTACATTGTTTGAGAACAATCTATCAGAATGAATACTTTGTGTACAACACGCTGGAGACAATTCAAAGAATATTGCAGGCTTTTATTCACATCCTTGTCAACAAAGATCCTTATCAATAATTTTCTTGCAGCATGAGTGGTTTATTCCATCACAAACTCTCAAAAGAAACAATTTTCTGCTGTAATAATCACTGTCACTTTCCCATCGGTGTGGTCATAGAGAAACTGACGACTTTCAGTATCAGTATTTTCTATAATCGTTTTTACCAGCCAACTTTGAACTTCTCTCTCTCTCTTATAATTTGACTGTCCAAAGCGGGCAGGTGTTGTTCAGTAGCTCTCATTTACACTGCACAGTTTCTAGATTCTATTTATAGATGAGTATTACTCTTTGCGATGTGAGAGTTCTACAGCAATAGGTATTTCTACTAAGGCTCTTAAAAACTGTAATCCTTCGTGTAAGTAAGTAAGTATATTGTAAGATAGCTAAATTATTGGTAGGCCAGGTGTTATGTGTAAATTCATCTCCATCTATTGAATAGAACTTAAGTTTGGCTATTAACATCCAATACATCCCAGGATAGTAGATTTTGCCAGAAGATCGGAAATGAGAACTGCAGTAAAAAGACTTGATAACACTGAACTTGACGGAAGGAGGATCAGAGTCTCCTGTCCAAGATCCTCTAGGTCAAGATCTCCCCTGCGACTGTGAACTTTATGGGTAAATTTCCCGTCTATTCTAAAGATACATTAAAGATACATCGAACCTTGTAGTTTACATCAGTGAAATTTAACTGTGAAGTAACTCCTCTGTGTGGTCTCTCACGTTTGAGACAGTGTTGTTGTAAAAACATCCAAACATTCTGTAGATACTCAGACACCTGCACATTTCAGATAACTACTTCCTGCCAGCTGTACAACTGGCCTAATGTAATTGAGTGTGCCGGAGATCATAAGTCGAACGTATTTGGAAGCGTCTAAAATTAAATTTTCAATAATGTGCGCGCAGATAAACAATGCGCGTGGCGCGCGCCACGTGTTGCCAGTATAATACGTGTCTTATCTGGTCTATAGTTGTCTTACAGTTGTCGACAAGTTTGATTCACAGAAAGCTCGTTATTATACCCATGGTGTACTGTATATACTACTCACGTTTTTTATTTTTAGGCTGAAGCTCGACGATATCAAATCAGATGAACAGCTATTTATCATCAGATAATCAGAAAATGGAAAAGTCCGGAGTTTTGAGGAACTGGTTGTCTTTATCGAAATTGCTGTTTTAGTTTTATTGACACTATACTTTCTTTCGCTCTTAAAAAACCATATTTTATGGCTTTATTTTTTACTTATTGAGGGACAAATTTGCTGGTTAACACAATATTGCTACTTTTATGACGAATGCGCTATTATCTTTTTATGATTGCATTTTATGATTATTTTATACTTTTTGGACCATTTTGTCTATATATGTTTAAGTTATTGTAGCATTTTCTCTGATTGAAGCTCAAACTTAAGTTTTTACCTTTTTTATTCGCCGGGATAAAGATCTTATTCTTGAAATAAATAGTTGCTGCCGTTAGACCCTACTCTCGTAGCTCGAAGCTGAACGAGGTATCATTAGAACGTTGGCCGGATATCATCTCATCAAACATTCACAGTCTTCAAATTTGTAGAAACATCAAATATAGACTCAATAGCTTATGACCGGGAAACCGTGAGTGAGGGTTAAATTAGGAGGGTCTCCGTTTAAAGATCTAGACTCTTCCAGAAGCCCCTTTAGTATAACTGTAAAAGCCTGGCATGGATTCATGTTTAACATAATACAAAAAATACAAAAATGAAGCTAAGTAAATGGACCAAAAATTGAAAATTGAAGCTTGCGATTTTCCACGTACATATTTTAACCTTCGGATTGAAATTTGATGGCCGGTACGAAATTTATAAAGGAAAGTGGTACTAGTTACATTAAGCAGAATATTTCATCAATTGTTTTAAACACAAGAAATGGCATGGAAACAATTCAAAATTGTTTTTGAATTTTAGGTGAATTCATAAATAAATTTCTTCCTTTTATAAAGATGTTAAGGACTAGATATTCTATCATACAAATGTTGAAGATGCTTAATGGTAAATTGGTAAGGCTTCAAACAAATTATGTTTTGAATTTCGTGTAATCCCAGATTAAAGGCTTCAATTTTAAGGTTAATTACAAGGCTTAAAAATTCTATCCCACCGCTGGGTCTACATCACGTTGATTCATTCAGTTACAACTGCACTATTGTGTAATTTTCTTTTCGAAAGTGTTGGCTTAAACTCTCAAAATTCGGAATTACGGTGGATTCATGAATCTTATATTTAACAAAGCCGCCATGGACCGGGTGCGACCCTCCAGACACCAAATCTTTACTGGATTGGATTCCTTCTGTAGGATACGAAATATGTGCCTGACGCAGACCCGAATTGCAAGCCGTGCCAAACTCATCAGATGTTGAAAAAGTCAAATTAAGTACTTGCCCTTCGAAAATTAAGTCTGTAGTTTTGTTGTGAAGTAATAACACTGCTCTCAACAAAATCAAGCAGCTGATAGAATGGTGGATTAAGCATGGTTGAAAACAATTCAAAGGCGCATTTTCTTCGTTTTTTGTACATTTTGAGATAGATAAACACAATACAAAGACGTAAATCCTTGCAAATATACACAAAGAGAAACTCACGCAGAAAACAACAGCAAATATCGCAGGAATTGAACTGTTGCACCGCTCAAGCGACAATGCTTGTGTCTGCTTTGTCAGCTGGTCGGAACTTCGAGGTGTACACATCTTCCCAAGGAAAGACTGTACACCAAGAAGTCGGACTGGACACAGTCGGGCCATGTTATCAGCATATTCCTCGAGTCTCCACTCTCGGGGGATATGAAGATCCTGGCCCACACCACCGCAAGAAGCATCAACAGTTCTCGTGTTTTCCCGGCCTTCACGAAAACTCAACAATCGCGTTACTCCTTACGCGTTATAGTTCACGTGCTACTAGGCACTTTATGAGATGATAGCGGAATGGTGACGCGTTATTTTGGCACTGGGTTAAATGATGGTAAAATAATAACGCGCCGGTATCTCCTCAGATGTACTTTCTCTATCACTTCAAGAGAACTTTTTGAGTTGAACGCATGAAGCAGGGATAACTTCTGTCCTTAGCTGTTGAAGATCTCAACCTTACTCTGGTTCGTGCGTCCGTGCACGATCCTTGTAATATCGACTATCGCAGCGTAGCAGCGGCGATTCAATTCTAACGTGACACGCGGCAAACAGTACAGACAGGTTATCTCACAAAACCGCACTGCACTTTATAATCTAACATTTCGCTACTTCTATAAGTATACGGGTAAACTAATATTACCAAAGTTGATGACCTGTCAAGTGTTCGATCTGCATTCCTTGCTGTCCGCACGACTGTGGATGAAGTTTGACAAGACAACGTCGACCATCAAACACACTCAAACACAAGATTACTTTAGTAGATCTGAAGATAAATGTTCTCATCACACTACCACAGTTCGTCGCGACCAGCAAGTAGCCGGAGTGCAGAGCACACGACCTTATCATCTAGCTGATATGATTTCGAGAGACGACGATCTGAGACTAATAACCAGAGATGTGCTGGGTTAGGTCCAAGGTCTTATCCTCGACTCTCAGACATGGATCTCTGGACCATTGATAGGTTTGGAGGGGTTGCTTTACGATCGATGACCAGCTCGCTTTGCGCACGCTGCACCTGAGGAGTTGTGCGCCCACGTGCAGTACGCACGTGCTCGCGCTCCTCCTCCTCTTCCACCTCGAAACCCATCATGTGAGCCTGCTCGGCATCGTCGTCGTCGTAATCCTCGTCCTCGTCGTCTTCACGCGGAAGTGATATCCGCACCGTTAGGGGTTCTAGCTGGGAACTTTCTCGTGGTTGTTCCGAAATTACACGGTCCCCCTCAGAAACGTATTCTCCGTCCTCTTGCCCCTCCCTGTAGATACATCGCGTTTATAAAAGAAGAGGTTTTATTATGCTTTATTGCATTCTTTAATATTGAGAATCGATAGTCAAAGTACAAAATCATGATCAATATATATATGAATATTAATCGCATTAATCGAATTCCAAAATTTTTCAGTATGAACGGTCAGGAACTTGTGGTAGAGTAAAAGTTATGGGGTAAAAGTGAATCAAAGGGTGAAATAATTCATTCACATTCATGTCAGACGGAATTGATTAAAAACTAAAAAGGAGCTTTTGATTTCGTAAAACTAAACGCTATGAAGCTAAATTGTTTTGACTGAATTCTGATTTCATATCAACGTATACCAGTTTCCAACATAATATCATATAGGATTACAGGTGAATGAAGAGTAAGAAAATCCCAACGAACACACAATAACATCACTTCATCGAAAATCCAAAACAACCACATTCTTCCCACAAGAGTGCTTTTAGTCATCTGCAAATCACTCGTAACTTACCAAGCAACAAAACCTAGTTATTCCTTTTGGGGTTCAGACGTGGTTTTTCTGAAAGTCAATGTAATGTGCTTTCTTAATTGTGGACGTTTTCTGTTTTTTGGCTTGTCAAAGTTATACATTAGCAAATTTATCACTTTTAATTATATAATTATATATAACGATGAATCTTTTTAACCTGATCATTGATTAAGGATAATTGAAGACAATCTATGTCTATGTAAACTTGTTGTCCAATGTCCATGTTCATGTCTATAAAACCAACAACATACATTAAGATGTCTTAGAAAATGTCGGCAACTTACTTTCTTTTGCTGGGTACCATGGTGGTTTTCTTCTTGATGGTAGTCAGGGAGTGAGGTCCGCCTGTCAGTCCTGCATGTTGGGCTGCTAACTCACAGACACTTAGCGGACACCTGACAGTTACACTGTATTAGCTCGGGACGGAGAGTGTGATGTTAATAGTGCTACATGTGCAACATGGTGTAATATAAATATCAGGATGTTATCACATGGAGACGAACAGAGTATCTTAGATGTATAAAACAATATCATTTATTTTAGAAACTTCTGTTTTCTTTAGATCTACTAGAATATAGTTCTGCCAAACAGCACGTGAACCGAACTTAACACGGAAAATCGTAAGACGAACCAGAAGAGGAGGCAGGGAGCACAGACGACAGAGAGAAATCCGAGCAAACACCAATATCGTGTCGTCATTCCGGCACCAGGGGCACATCTACCTATATCTTGTCCCTCATCGTCGAGCGTGTCCTTCGTTAGATGGTACCAGGCACCCTTGTAACACAAGACACAACACGCACGGTCCAGAGTTTCTCGCATCTTGTTCGGAGCTGAGGGACACAGTTCATCTGGCGAAACTTCCTCTCCAAAATCAAACTGTTTGTTGCAATACCTTAAAACATTGGTACGGTCAGGGACTGGTGATAAAAACTGACAAGACGCAGAGAACAACATATTTTACAAATTCTAACTCTAGTAAGTTGATTTCTTGTGGTTCGGTAGATATGTTGAATTCTTTATTTTCAGATTATTGGGTTATGCCCTAATTAAAATTTAAGATGCAAAAAAATTTATTAATGAGTTTCGACACATTTAACAACTTCAACTTTAACAACTTCAATCTTGATACCCTGATTGAATTAAACATTTGAAGATTATGTAGATGTTACTTACTTGCATCTTTGAAACTTCTCCTCCTTTATTTCGGAGGAATATTCATCTTCATCTGCCTTACTTTGTTGCTGTATATTAGTGGGGACTGGTGTTGACGGTTCACCTGGGCGGATGTTGGTTTTAAAGTACTAAAAATATTATAGACTGTACATGGGCTGCTTACTTTTCAGAATTCAATGCACTAGTACTAACGTATCGAGTTCGTATATTCAGGTGTCTGAGCTGGGACTAGCTTAATGCATATACATGTACATATTGCTTAGATGAAATAGAAAGTATTAATAATACTTCGATTTTTAAGTGGTTGAGGCAGAAATGTCAAATGTGCGTCCTTGTATTTGGACGATATGCGTATAATGCAGAGTGCTAACTACGGTAGGACTAGAAGCACGTAGTAAACGACCGGGTGGGAAAGTTCATTTATTTTCAACGTTGCTATTACCTGTCATGTTATACATTATACTTATGGTGCCACGGTTATAACCCCACTTAGATCAACTCGATTTTACTCCAGACTTTTAAATTTATATTTGTGCCTTTTTTGACATTTTGACATGCCGCACTATCTAAACCATGGACCTGGCTTAGTTAAACACAGACGTTAAGTTTAACATACACACGATACAACGCCTAACTTTTCAAGATACTGTAAATAAACCCACCAGTCTTAACAATTACAGCACTTTTCTCGTTCTCTGCCAGCGTGCCGGAGGGCTTTTTCCCGGCGGCGGCGGCGGCGGAGGCTGCGTGGCCTGGGCCTGAGGTTATCGGGTCGCAGTCAACCAGCTGCGAAACAGACGAGATTTCACTCCACTGATGTGAATAATACCCTGAAATAGAGAGGGTGTAATTGATACATTGGAAGTTGGAATAAAGAGCGACTGATTTCTTAAAATTGGATGTTTAAATAATATAACAAGTATGATATGTTAACGATATAAAGAATGAATAACAACTTGAACTTGGAGGTGTGAATAATGGAATGAAAGCTGAGACCCTCAAAATTATAATTTACAGAAGGCTAAATTTTGTATTTCTCCGGAATTTAACCTGATATTTATCTGATTTAAATAGCGGGTCATTTTGTTCAAGCCATCCTGTTCTTTTTCTTCTATAAGATACGTTGGTTAACAGCTGTTTCCTTGACTATAATCACCAGTCACCAGATGGATCAATTTTTCTCGAATACAAAAAACTTACGAAAAAAACTGGAGAAATGACAAACATTCACATATATACCTTTACAACTTGGTAGCTACCTTTCAGATATTTTGTATTGAGTGTCATGATCTATACTTAAAGTTTTTAACTATGGCAGCCTTTAAAATCCATCGTTATGTGAGCCAATCTCCCAATTTAAATTTGTCAGTTGGAAGCTCGAAGTTAAATAGTCATAGTGAAAACAATTCCGAACTTATTTGTTACTATTATAAGCATACAGCCGAGCTAACAGTTTGACATGTTTACATCTCCCAAACTTCGGTATACGATCAACAACGAAGTTAGAAACTACGCGAAGTTAGAAACTACGAAGGTATCGAAATGGCAGGCGAAAGATATAACATTTAGAGTATACGATTTAGAGCTCAGTTAATTTAGTTAGATATGTTACTGTGGACAAGTCCTGTGTTGTCTTGAAATCTCTCAAACATCTCCAGCTCCGTTAGTCGGACAGTTAGTGTAATCCTGGCTCATTGCTCAATACATCCAGCACAGTGATCAGTCAGTTTAATTGCATAAGTAGCCAAGAGAAACGATTGTCAGTGGTCAGTATTATTCGCGATTATCTATGAAGAGTACAACAATCACGGTGGAAAGACTGCTAATTAAGATACGACTATGAAATAAAGAAGACGTCCTACTATACAACAAACCAAGCAAACTACCCAGAAATTGCATCGAACTGGATAGCAAACTTTGCTGAAATGTTGTTGAATTATCCTTATTTAATTGTCGATTTATCGATGATGTCTGTGGACATTTCAGCTACAGAAATAATCTGAGTGGAGAGATTGCTGGTTCTCCACCTGACAATCAGTTAATGACAGACTAAGTCTACTTAGAACTGTAATCTTCATGTTGAAAACACGATCATAAGCAGAGTAATTACAGCAGCAATAGAAACTCCTTTAAAAGACTGAAGCCTTAGGGGAAACATGAAAGGTGACGCGACGATATAACAACTAAGACTATAATAACGATGTGTGCAGAGCTCTAGAGAAAGGAGTCTGGAAAGCTAAGCTTACTTACCAAGTTAGAGAAAGTTAAAAGAAGCTACATGTACGTGCAACACGGGGATTAACACTCAGAGCGTTTAACAACAATACTACTGCATTATTACTGTTGCAGTTATAGTATTGTAGTAAAATAGGCCATAGGGCGAGAAAATTTCTTGTGGGAATCGCAAGACCACGGTTAATCTCGAGGGTTTGGGTCTAGGGGAACTGGCAAGACCACAGTTAATCTCGAGGGTTTGGCTCTAGGGGAACTGGGAAGCGATGGAAAGATTCAAACCAGGCTCTGTCACGTTGTCAAGTTAGCAAACAACGTTCGTGAGGAAGTGAATCTACCAGAAGAGTAAAAGGTTCAATCATAAATAAGCTATACTTTGACACGGTTATACCCCAGCTCAAAACTGAAATTTTCGTTGAAACGTTAGACGGATATCATTTTGTCAAACTTAACTCTGCTGTAGGCACGACTTTTACGTAAATTTAACAAATCAGCGGTTGCATTTTTACGTAGATTTATCGAGTGTCGTCAATCTGTAATATGATAACAGATAACGAGAGTGATAATTCACACGGTCATATAAATTTGAATCTTGAATACTGCGAAGCGAATGATTAGGTGTAACTGCAGAAAGATTCAAGGGATTCCAATTTTGTGTACTAGAACATCTCCATACTGTGTCATAATCAGAATTTTGTGATAAAAATGATCGCCTTTTTAGTGAGCAGAAAACAAAAATAATATCCAAGCGATCAAAGGAGCGGCTTGAGAGCATTTACGGTTACTCAGACTCACCAGAGCTTAAGTCGCTGTGTATAGAGGAAGTGTGCAAGTGATTTCCTGTGGCACGGTCAACGCTTAGCAATTCTCTCTTGGTGGCACTTGCGTTCCAAACACCAGTCTTTGGCCCCGTCTGAAATGTTAAAAGTGTAAGCAAAAACGAGTCTGATAGTTGGTGCGTAACTGAAGATATGGGTTGATTCATTAACACAGCCAAAAGAGGTTCCGGCGAGGTTCGAACTCGCGACCTTCTGCGTGTGAAGCAGACGTGATAACCACTACACCACGAAACCTTGAATTCGATGTTATCTTTACGCCAATTATTCTTACATAATTTCTTATTTTTTTACGATGTTTCAGTTTTCTTACGATATCATTAGTACCAACTTATATTTCAAAATCGTGAAGTTTATTTGCTAAGATTCAACCCAAATTAAAGTAGGCAGCAATAAATGCTGCGCGCGTCGGTCAATTGACATTATTGTCGATGTTACTTAACAGACTTACGACAATGTAATGTTTTAGCGCGTTCCTACATTTTGCAAGTGTCTGACATTCAGAACTTTCAACTTACTGTCTTATAGCTAACTTAATGTTTTATAGAGTATCAGACTCTGAACCATTTTTAAACAGTTAGTTTACATTTGTTCTGGCACAAACTGTCAGCCAAGAACAGACTCCAAGCATCACCAATAACAAAGACAAAAAGATGAGACTTCATGACTGCTTGTAGCCATTAATGAGAGACAAAAACAACTGACTATAGTAATCGTGAAGTGTAATTAATCTTGGTACGGAGCTCACTAGATCTCAAATGTTTATGCCTTATGATGACGCCATACTTAGTTGTCCTATGAATTCCTGCAGAGGGGAAGCGAGTCTAACTCACACTCTAATAGCCCCATAAATTTAGCGTTAGTTCACCCTATGCAATGTCAAATGAATAATGAGTCTGGGGTAAATTGCATTTTTGGGCATTGAATGGGCAATCATTTTGGGCAATCATTTTGGCAAAGAATGTGTTTTGCCTACGCAAGAGCCGTTCATAAAATCCCTCCTAAGAAAATCTTTCAAGAGTTCCACTTCCAGATATTCTAGATGAACTTAATCAGGCGTCAGTGTAACGAATATTTTTACAGAAATAATATTTGTCACAGAATTTTAACCTAAACGTCGCTCAAGCACTCCTCATAAAGCTCAAAGTTTGCATTATACCATTGTCTGCATAATTAGAGAACCGAAACTATATGCTTATGTACAGGGTGAAGAGAGCTGCAGGTCTAAAATTAGAACGTGACATTTAGTACGATTCAAATGAAATGAATCAGTTAACATAATTATGTCAAAGAAAACTAAAAATCAGAACACTATCCCGTTAATTTTATGAATAAGCGGACTCAAGAAATAGAACTCACATCAAGCCCGAGCTAGATATCCGCTAAAACCAACAATACAGGTGAAAAACAAATGTGCGGTATTGTCAGCTGTTTGTCTTCAAATGTTTTCTTAAACAGGCTCCACATTATGCGTTAGGCTAAAGTAAATATGAACGACTTACTGACTAGTGTTTACGTGATCACTGACTATGCTATCCAGTATCCACGTGCCATTCGAGAGGGGTTTAAAGTTTTAACTTTTTAAGTTTTTAAAACCAAAATTTAACTTAAAACCAAAATTCCTCAAATGTTTTTTAAAAATACGCCCTATCCATCTCCCTCCCCTACCATCCCTCCCTCTCGAAGCCCCTGAAGAAAATCCTTGGTCAACACGACATCAAAGTGACACACTCCTCCACCACTACCCTTGGTAACCTCCTAACAAAGACAAAGACTATCCCTCCTCCTGACCTCACTCCCCACACCATCTACGATATCTCCTGCTTGGACTGCAACTCTACCTACAATGGACAGACTTACAGACTTCTCATCGATCGCATGAAGGAACACAAACGCTGCCATAGGCTCAACAACGCCTATGACGAGACCCTCGACAAAATAATGTCTGCCCCTGCTCACCACTCCCTCACCACGGGACAAAGAATAGCTTGGAACGACATCAACATCCTCAAAAACCCTACCACCCAGATTCCAGATCCCACTTAGACCTCACAGAGCAAGCAGCCATCCACATAAGAAACCCTTCCATGAATCGGACGGACAGCGCCCCTAAATGCAGCCTCACAGGCATTACCTTCTCCTCCTCCTGAGAAGACTAGATTTTTACATTTGTGATTATTGTAAAGTTACCGTCAACATCAGCTCCTACAAGCACTGTCACCACCCCACTCCATATTTAATGCTCACTTCACTCTTCACCTCTAGCTGACGACGATTTACACATGGTTATTAAAAGCTTCTGCAACAACAAACTCGTATCTATTTATGTCTATCTACCCCCCTACAAAAGGTGAAAAAATAGTTCAAAATAACAAATCCAAGTGGAAACTAGAATTAAAGATGAAAGATGAAGTCTAAAAGCAATAAATCTAAGTGAATGCTGAAAATGAAGGTAAAAAAGAAGTTGAAAAACAGAATCCAAGTAGAAACTACAATTAAAGATGAAAGATAAAGTCTAAAAGCACTAAATCTAAGTGGAAGTTAGAATTAAGGATGGACTTGAAAAAGACTGACCTACGTGGAGATGGGGGAAAACAAAGCCGGTCACATTTACAAAACATCTGAGGAGGGTTCTGTGTAAGAGCGGCTAAACCAACCTGCCGTCTGAACAATACTCAATTTTCCTTCAATTGTTCCGCAATTACAGCCACCCAATCACGGGAGAAGACATCTCTCAACCCGCATGGACGAGAAGCGATCGGGCTTTTGTTCGGGCGACAATGTTTTGATCAGTACACACGGTCAGTTCACAGATTTAAGACATGAGACGTCGAGACGATTGTACTTTTGTCCAGATTAGTTTCAGTGGAATTTCTGACGTCAGAGCAGCTTAACCAAGCAGCAGTGATCAGTGGTATCCAAGATATCGAGACATGACGTCCAACAAGCAACAGTCTCTCCTCCTCACCGATTCTCCCTTTTACTATCGACATCGTTTCTTGCATTGGAACGGGTGTAAGACGATAGAAGACGTTGGTCTACACGTCATTCAGGCCCTTTAATCTTTATATGCCTTTTTTGTGATTTCCTACATTTTCTAATCGGTTTTCAACTAGCAACTTCATACGTAACAACCTTTTTTTAAACTTATAGTTCCAAGTCCTATTTTAGATAAACGATAAGTAATGGGTTCAAACATTCAAACGATCAATCTTTGCTCTTTATACCTTAATACACAATTTCTGACAAAGAATGGCGGAAATATTCTGCATTTTCTGACAAATTACAGCCGACACATTCCACAATTTCTGACAAAGAAAAGCCGACATATTTTACATTTTCTGAAAAAGTACAGCCGACATATTCCACAATTTCTGACAAAGTACAGCCGACATATTCCACAATTTCTGACAAAGTACAGCCGACATATTCCACAATTTCTGACAAATTACAGCCGACATATTCCACATTGTCTGACAAATTACAGCCGACATATTCCACATTTTCTGACAAAGTACAGCTGACTTATTCCACATTTTCTGACAAAGCATAGCCGACATATTCCATAAGACACGCCGCGTCACAATTCCGCAGGTGAATTATGAAAATTTTACAGGGCCGTTAATTTGACAAGTTTTTCTCATCCGAATGAATTAGGGATATTTGAAATACTTTGTTATAAGGTTTCAGTCGTGCTGGCCGCAAGGAAAGCACAAAACTTCCAAGCTTCTCGGAGCCGAGCTATACCACTTTTGACATTTCCAGGGCTTTTGACATTGCCAGTATCTACCACGGCATTTCAAGGCTACGTAAGTGGTGTAGGTATTGTACAACAAATAATTGTTGATTTGGAAATGAAGCGTGGCCCTATTGGGTTTGATTGAATAGGTGGTAAATGTGACTGTTCGATTCATTAGATTATTTGTTATAAGTAAATTGTAACTTTTTTAAACAAATCAGGTGTTCGTTCTTTTGAGGATCTGTAATGTCCTAGAAATGTCGCATTTGACTTAAAATCAATTGTCGAATGTGAAATTTCGCAGCCCATTATGTTGCACATTATCAAATAATACGGCCTCCTGTAAATTGCATTTTGAAAGCCAGATACATCTCATATTACTTAAGTTAGCCCTTACACTTAACCTAGTATTTGTAACATAGTGTATGTAACACATAGTGTCCCTAACCACTGTGTTTGCCCCATACTCGACTATCTCGAGCCCTGGGCAGCCAATCTGAGGTGGGAGACTGCTGTTCCATCATCTACATTAGCGGTCTCGGTTCAATTCGGCACTAGTGCGATACTGGATATCAGTAATGAAAAGACTGTTGCTCCAATTTAGGGTGTACAACATTTATACCATATATGGTTATATATTTATACCATATATGGAAGGACAGAGGTCGACAAACGCCCTACAGACAAATGCATTGTTTGAGCCAATCTGAAGGACAAAACAAAGGTTCATATGATATGAGTACACTACAGGTGTGAAAGAGAGAGAGAGAGAGAGAGAGAGAGAGAGAGAGAGAGAGAGAGAGAGAGAGAGAGAGAGAGAGAGAGAGAGAGAGAGAGAGAGAGAGAGAGAGAGAGAGAGA
>JH153850.1:311157-322077 GCA_000226015.1 Mnemiopsis leidyi | reverse complement strand
ATCATGGCATTTTGCACCCTAATGGTACTCTAATGGGACCCTAATGGGACCTTTATGGTACTCTAATGGGACCCTATTGCCGGGCCATTTTGCACCCGTAGTGGGACCGTAGTGGGACCCTAGTGCCCCTCGAACACCAATATTTGACCATTTCAACTATTAATCGAAAAGGTAATTCCTAGGTAATTAAGGTTTGTAAACTTGTTGATCGCAGAATTATTCGAAGTCAAGCGGCTGGCACACTTCTATTAAGTGCCCTGGCCGCTATTAAAGTGCCCCGGCCGCAATAAAGGTGCCCTGACCGCTATTTAAGTGCCTTGGTCGCTAGTAAAATGCGCTGCCCTGGTTGCTGTTCAGTAAAAGAGTGCCTTGATATTAAAATTCTTCAGGATGAAATTCATTATTAATTAAAAAGGTCGACAAACAATTTTCAATCCAAAAATCAAAAGGATAAACATTACAGAATATAATTAGATTAAATATATGCACACTTAATAGAAGTGTGCCGGCCGCTTGACTTCGAATAATTCTGCAATCAACAAGTTTACAAACCTTAATTACCTAGGAATTACCTTTTTCAATTAATAGTTGAAATGGTCAAATATTGGCGTTCGAGGGGCACTAGGGTCCCACTACGGTCCCACTACGGGTGCAAAATTACCCGGCAATAGGGTCCCATTAGAGTACCATTAAGGTCCCATTAGGGTCCCATTAGAGTACCATTAGGGGTGCAAAATGCCATGATGAGACATTGGGCCAATTTGGGCCAGCTTGGGCCAGCTTGGTCACAATTGGGCCATGGCGCCCGGGTCCCATTAGGGATGCACTTTTGGGCGATAGAGTACCGTTAAGGTCCCATTAAGGTTCCACTAGGGTCCCATTAGGGGTGCACTTTTGGGCGTTAGGGTCCCATTAGAGGTGCATCGGTATTCTTTCATACGACCATTTGCAAAATTGACAATTCTCCGCAACAAATCGCAATAAAATCACTTTCCTGGGACAAATCACGAATTTTCATGTCCTCATAAAACTTTAGCAAAAATTACTATCTATTGGAATTTAAAAAACTTTACTAAGTTTGACCAAAGGATATTAAATTTGACCAAACGTAATAAAATTTGACCAAACGTTACAAAATTTGACCAAACATTATAAAATTTGACCAAATGTTACAAATTTGACCAAACCTAACAAAATGTGACCAAATTTTATACTTGAAGTCTGGTGTTGGACAAATTGGTTTTACTCAGCTCAAGTAACTTTACCACTACTTGCTTATCATCTGAATCTGGTACTAAGTACTTTATTTTGATTGCTTGTGTCAACTGTCACTTTGATTTATTATCTGTCTTGATGATGATCTTGCTAGAGCAATTCTGAACATGACACCAATTGAAGGAGTCTCAGAACTTGTTGTAGCTGGTATAAGATCCTCTGTCGACAAGATCAGATCAAGTGGTTGATTGGTTAATGGTAGACGCTACCATTTTGATTAGTTCGTATCACATAACACACAGATCATGTATATTTGTAACTTGTGAGTATTATCAGTTTGGAAATACTTTACATAAAGTTCAAAATATTTTGGAATTCGAAGCTATAGCCCCGAAATTGTCACGAAATTCGCCAATTTTCCCGTGAAACTGTCCCCAGATCAGCATCGTTGCCACAAAACTACCGAAAAATACCCAATTTTTGCCACAAAATGACCACGAACTTCAGCATTTTGGCTTGTTGCGGCTCTGCTAAATTTGGTTCTTACAGTTTCGGTAAGCTTCAGCAACATCAAGACAGACCTAGTAAATATACCTATTTTTGTTCTTTAGTTTATAATTCTCTTCAAAAACTCCCAAGACTTCGTTGGTTCCTGTCCTCTTTAAAAATGCATTTTATAATGTAGGATGAGGGTCGAAACAGTAACAGACGAACTTAACGAGTACTTTAAATCGGATTGGGAGTTGGACACCAAGAAAGCAGAGACGATAACCCTAAAACAAGCTCGACTCTGGATTGAGGTTCAATAATTTGACTTGCTACAATGCTTAATAAAAGCCTTTCCAGTTTCCTTATTTGAATTGCTTAAACTAAAGTTCAATTGCTAAAAAAAAGATTTAAATTTTATCTGAACGGATTCCATCTACATTTCAAACTTTCACTTATGCTTGTACAGAGTCTAAGCTTTATGGTTAGTTATACAGGCAGTTTTTGGAAAAAAGCACGACAGTGACGTGAAGTTCAAAAAAGCTCTAACTGATGGTATCTTACTTTGTAGGTAAGGACCACTGGTGCTTATTTGAATTACAGTGTTCTAAATTGACCGGAGTTTTGTACTCTAGACATTTCCATCCATGCAAAATATTAACATTCGATAGTCACGATGATGAAAGTGTAAGGCAATAAAGACTGGATATCATAAAATCATTAATGTTATAACAATGACAGGCTCATCAACAAGGTTGTTCCAAACACGATTCCCTTTGTAAACGTTGGGAGAAACCCTATCACATGGCTCGTTAGTATTTCTAACTAAATTTAGCATAACTCTTGTCAACTTTATTATCATGTGTTAATTTTGGTGACAGAGATTCTACATTATGGATATGAATTGCTTTTCACCGAGTGTCTAAAATCTTATTTGATTGATTCTTGCTTTAAAAAATGGTGATTTTGTAAGATTTGAAATAACCAAACCCATTGACATCGGAGACATGCTGTCATATCACTTCCACTTTAATAAAAAATTCAAACATTATCATATCCCCATAGGAAAATGTGCAGTTTTTCTTAGATGGCTGCAGAAGAGTCGGTCTTAAGGAAGATATGCTGTTTGAACCATACGATATCAAGTACTTTGGAAATAAGTAAGCAAAACTGTCCTCTGCTACTACTACCACGACAAAGTAGGGGAGGGGGGAAGAGGCACAGACCATGACCATGACACCATAATATTAGCCCCATGGTCAATGGTAAAAAACTTGTCCATGGCCACTGACACCTAGGAATTTCCCTATGGTCAACCGTCAAACGATCATTATATGGTCAAATAGTCTCCTTTTGCATTCACTATTTTGACCATGAAAGATAAGGATTTTTCCATGGTCATTGTCAAAATTTCGACCACGGTCATATCATGTATTTGACCATGGTCATAGTCAAAAAACATTTTACCATTTGATCATGAAACCCGGACATAATGGTTAGAAAAAAGAAACAATAAATCACCCCTGTAGAAAAGTTTGATTTGAGGTGCCCTTGGAACATAAAGAATTAAAAGCAATCTAAAGAATTTTGTTAAACATCGCGTGCTTGGCACGTTAAAATTTTCAAAGAAAAATCAAAGTGACATATAGCTTTGAAACCTAACTAGATGAAATTTTTCTCAAATTATTAGAAAAAAATTTAGTTTGGTTCTTTATAAAAAGAGAAAAGATCCAAACTGTTTGATGTTCAGTATCGTTTAGCACCGAGGAATTTTGTGTGACAAATCAAACAAAAAGTTTATTTTCCATTTCAAATATTCTGAGTACATATTCACCATTATTTATAAACATGGATCGTTTTAAACAATAAAATTCTCAAAACAAAATTGACTGTTATCATGCTGAAATTTATTTTTCTTTTGCTAAAATCCATTGTCCAGAGCCTGGATTGTCTGATGGAAGCTCTAGCTTCTGGGGGCTGTGCCCCCAGACCCCTGCACAGTTGTTAGGATCCAAACAATGATCGTTTTAAACTATGAATTTCTTGTGCCAAAATGTATTGTTCTTGTGCCAAAATCCTTCTTTCCAATGTCTGAATTGTCTTTTTAAAGCTCTAGCTTCTGAGACCCCTGCACAGATGTAGCAGTACGTCACAACTCACAAATTAACGTGTCACATGACACAACTACGCATCACGTGACTTGAAAATTTTTGCCCAAATTTCACCCCCACTTTCAAAATCGTTCCTACACCCCTGGGATTGAATTTAATTTTAATGTTCAAAAACGTCTCCTATAATTATCACTGGTATCAAACATCTGTTGCAAATATATAAAGCAAACTGAAGAAAATTTCTCGGTAACTAAAAACTTCATCTCAAATGATAATCTGCACCTATTTCAGTCAAGAAGAGTTAGAAAGAAGAAACAATAAAATAGCTGTCACTTTGTTCTGGTTATCCCGGATCGCTAAAGGACTGCCAATATTCTCTGTTATCGAGAAGAACCAGTCTATCGTGGAGAAAGTGAAGATTGATGAAGCGGAGAAGATGATGGATAGTTTCAAGAAGTCGGATGGTTTGGAAAACTCTAGTAATTGTGAGAATGGATTGAACAGAGCCTCTAAACGATGTACTAATCATAACAAGGTACTGGCTTCTCTTACTCCTCCTTTCCATGTGTAGTGTTTTATTACTGTGAGATATAGATATATACACATTTGCTAAAGGTTAGAAAATTCTCAACCTGCAAGTTATAAAGTCCTATCTCGCTCCATTAAAACAGAGTTAATGATATCACTATAAAACTTTCTCTCTTGAGCACAACATTGCGGCTATGACATGAGTGTACTACAAGCAGCAATTACATGCTTGTTTTATCTGCACATCTGCAAATCACATTTTGTCGTGAACACTGTGCAATACTTAACAGTTTCACATAATCGACACGACAGGCTGGTCGTGTGTCACGTGCTCTTGTAAGATGTCACGTGATTTTCATTCATCAAAAACTTCAAATATTTTGTGTGCATGACGTTGTTTTGACACGAGCTGTGGCGAGCGTTTTAGGTAAATTTGTAAACTTCTTACCGTCCCATTGGAGATCCAAACGAGTAAGTGTGATATAACATTCTGAACTTGCTATCACGTGACTCGTTAGTTACTTCACGTGGACACGTGACATTTACACGACTTGACAAGCAATAAATCATTTGCCGGACACCGTCCGGCTATTGGCAGGTGCATACTTCGTGTGGGTTTTAACACTATACAGCAGTGAGATGATCACAATCATTGAGATAGAGAGACAGAGAGCAGTGTGTCATCGTTAGCTGAATGTTTGCTGTAGACTTGGTGTTGGTGGTGGTGTGTTCGATTCAAAGTTAGCACTGACCACTGGAAATTGTGGTGTGCTCTGTTAGCGTCTGTTTAAAACTGTTTGTGCTTTGTCCTGAGCTTGCTTTTCGTATTTTCTTGTCGAGTTGAGAGTTGAAAATCTGTTGACTGTTGACGTGACTGTGTATGACCGACTCAAGCAAGGTGAACAAGGTTTTAGAGTAGTATATTTGATACCGTAATCATAATTATAATTAGTACCGTAATTAACATCACTAATAAGTTGATCGATCTCACGATTTTGGATAAAGAAAATTAGTTATATTATCAGAAATTGTTTCGGGTGGAGTTTTCATGAGACGACTTGTAAAACTCATACTTCGTTTTCAGGAACCAGATAAGGAAAAAAGGAAGAGTGTTGTTTTTGAGTAAGTTACCTTTTGTTATTTGATATGCATTGTTTCTTGATATTCTTGTTTTCATCTTTGTTTCACTGATCTAAATCTTCTGAAGTTCTTAGTTAGACGATAAACCCATTTCAGGGACGATTTGTGTGACATTGTAAGTTTTCAAAACTTCTTTAATTTTCAGATCATTTTAACATCAGACATTGTTTTATCTTTTGTTTCTGAAATGTTCACATCGAATTATTAATTTATTTGCACATGCATTGTAAGTATTTAAAACCATTCCTCGGGACTTTGCCTCCCAAATATTACATAGCCTTTCTCCACTTCTTTTTGGACATTACAAGCTGTCTTCGTATGTCTGTGTATGCAAATGTGTTGGTTTCTGGCGTTTTACTGTCGTCCTTGGCCATAAAGCTGTACCAAGCTTCGACCTTGAATGTTCCTATCGCACCGGTCATTTTCTAGCCACTGTCCTTCAAATCAACGTTGATATGTGATATCCGCCATGGTTCACATTCTGGCCATTCTACCTTTGCCCAACGGTTTACCCCATTTTTGATTGAAATCCGGACGGTGCCGGTGGTTCTAATAACCGTTTACAAAAATGTATATTATTATAAATAAATCAAGAGGACGTATTAAACGAACATATTGACTTGAGTGTAAAGAATTGAGCCTGGACGGAACCCAGCTGCTTCAGTTCCTTGTTTAACATGCCGTTCAGCAAGGACATTCACAGCTTTAGCCGAGGCGGGGCACATAACTCGCTTCCGTAATGCAATTTTTACACACGATATGATAAAATGTTAAGACCTGTGATAATTCACAGAGATAGACTTGTCCGATAGATAGACTTGTCCGACCACTTTGCGTTGGGCCATCTCACGTTAGTTATTATCAAAACTTTATGGAAAATTTACAAATCGTCTCACTAATCTTTGTAAAATTCATGGTTTCCTTCCTTTCCCACTCTCCAGCTACAGACCTGTTATATAGACTGTACCATCTAACTGTGGTCTCTCACCCCGTAACCCTGATCAGTGATCACTGCAGGAGTTTTTTAACCAACCCCGGATACCTGTCACCTGTACTTGTTCTCGGTAGGTTCCTCCTCTGATATCCGTCCCCTCCTCTTTAAACCATGTCTACACATTCCTGTATCGTACCGAATTGAGCTCTAGAAGTACCGTCCCCATGTCTAGATCCCGCATTTACAAGAAATGGAAAATAAATCTGCTATTACTATTACTGAGATTTGTCTTTTGTTCTTTTATATCCAGGCTTTTCTCCAAAAAAATCTTGAAAAACTAGAGGTTGTTTAAATGAAAAAAAAAACTTAATTTCATTTCATCTCAGTTTTTATGGCATTTATGAGAGAACCTTGTTACGTTGTTGAAACCTGAATTCGTTGGTGTCAGACAATAGACATGGATATACCCGGTAACCGGCTAATAACCATGATGCTCAATTCTCATAATGCGCTGAAACTTGACAATATTGAGAATCATTATAAGATGTCATGCCTGAGTTAACCAGCCAATGTCACTGCTACTATTATAATCCAGATTTCCCATACGTCCAACTACTTCTTACGTGATATGTCATACCCGAACCTATCGGACCACTGCTGGCACTATTAAACCGACAGTATAATTTCAACATATTGCCAGCGTAATACTGCTACCACTGGTCCGTATACAATACGTCTATAGAGAACGTTATACGCCCATTAAACCGTTATCTGTCCTTCCTAGACACTGGACTTATTTTTAGAACAAGCAGCACGTAGAGGCAGCACTTCTTTACCGTTTAGTTTAATAGTCACTCCACCAACCTCGCTCCTTCTACCGCTCAAGCATCTCGGATCTACCCCACTGCAAGATAACAGTCACCCCAGTGCAAGATTACAGTTGTCAGTTAGCTAACCTCTCAAAACTATGTCGTCACGTGACCAGTATTATACCCGGATATGATTGTTTTATACATCTACTATACTCGCTGTCTGCATTGTCTGTCTGCTGTCTGCGTTGCCTTTATTGTCCTACTTTGCGTATCTTTGTGTTTGTTTGTTTTTCTGCTATCCTTCTGATGTTGATATGTTGGTAATGTGACACATTATAGGAGACAGGAGTAAGTTTAAAGCCAGGTGCTAGCTTCGTGATTGTCGTGGTGTAGAACAGTAGTTAGAGTAGTGGAGTATTTAGTAGAGTATTTATAGAATACTTGTAGATTGTAGTGGAACCTTGTTGCATAGTCCCAGCTGCATGTCTTAGTTTGTCGTGACTTGGCAGTCTGTTTAACTTCGCCTCACCTTTGATCTTCATATCATGGACTGACTCGCTTCATAAAGTATCATGCAGGAAATATGTATATCAGCTGTTTTATATTGAGTACTTCATCAATCGTTCATTTCAAAGAAGTGTAAGCTTTTATAACCTAGTTCAATTTATCAAACTGCAATCTTCTTTCTCAATTAACTCTTTATCGCAAGAGTTATTTCCTCCTTACTCTAACTACTTATCTAGCTACAATTTCATGGTTTTAGACTGGTTGATTTACACCGTAAATCTACACTTAGGTAGCTGCATGGGGAAGTTTTCGCCGCCCCAACTTCAGCAACCCTCCTGTTTTCTAAAACAGTTGCAACTCGCGAGGGTGCAACTGTACAAATAAGGAATAACTAGCTAACTTCTCTCTCTCCTGCCCTATCTTTATCTCTATGTACTTGCTTCCGTTATCGTGCCTACGTGTGGGTCTTTACATACTGTCTGTTCTTTTTGGTTGTGTTACTTTTTGTATAGTTAAAGTTGAAAGGTTGTAAGATTGCTTGATTTGTACAATGTACATGTTGTCGAATTGTAACGCGTCTTCCCTGTGTAACAACTTCTAGACTAGAGATATTTGGACTAGGAGATTTGTTCCAGATCGAGGCCCTCGAATAAATTTACAGCGGGTCATTGTTGATAACGTGAGGTAGATGATTTATTCATGTACCTCTGGTACCTTTATTGTACTTGTTGCTTGATCCAGGTTCGTGTTGCTTGATCCAGATTCCAGGTATATTACTGGCTCCAGGATATACCTGGTCTAGCGATAGTAGATTTGTTACTTTGAACAATGAATAATTCAAAGTTTAGTTGCGAGTTCCTCATCTTACCTTATCTGTGTAATGTCATGTAGTATTCAGATATTGAGGTTTGTCAGCTGTCAGATATATGTTATTAAAGATTTTGTCTTGGTTTCACTTCATCTCATGTTGTATCCTTCTAAAGATAGTGCATGATATACGCGATGACTCAGTCGCTTGTTTACTTAATTCACCGTTTAGTACAACTATTCAGTTGGCTTGTTTACCTGCGTTTCTATTTATACTTCATAATTATAAACATCGTTATATGTGTCAGGACACATTGACAAAAACAGTTAGAATTGATGATCCGACTACGACTGCTCAAAGTAACTAATTATTATAATTTAAACCCGCTCATATGACCAAGATTTGTTATATCAACTAAAAGTTATACCCGCTCATATGACTTAGATTTGTAATATCAACTAACAGTTAAACTCGATTTTATGACTAAGATTTGTAATATCAACTAACAGTTAAATCCACTGATATGACTAAGATTTGTAATATCAACTAAACAGTAATGCTAATAGTGAATAACAGTTAAACTTGATGATACGACTAAGATTGCTTATAGTTCCTAACAGTTTAACTTGATGATGCGACTACAATTGCTAATAGTGAATAACAGTAAAACTTGATGATACGACTAAGATTGCTTATAGTTCCTAACAGTTTAACTTGATGATGCGACTACGATTGCTAATAGTGAATAACAGTTAAACTTGATGATACGACTAAGATTGCTTATAGTTCCTAACAGTTTAACTTGATGATACGACTACGATTGCTAATAGTGAATAACAGTTAAACTTGATGATTCGACTAAGATTGCTTATAGTTCCTAACAGTTTAACTTGATGATACGACTACGATTGCTAATAGTGAATAACAGTTAAACTTGATGATTCGACTAAGATTGCTAACTGTAGCTAAGTAACTAACACTTCACATCCAAGAATGGTTTTACAAAATGGATGATTTCTTTCTCAGAAACCTTCAAAGTGTAAGTCGTTGTGGGATGAAATTTTACTTTACATTTTCATTTTCGTTTTTACTATTTCACTTTCTTTCTTACAATTTACCCTTTGTTTTCACAATTTTATCTTCGTTTTGCTCAGTTTTGATACGAAGTTGTGACTTTTCCGATAACTTAGTATTTTTGTCTGAAATAAAAATAAAAATTATGTTTCCACACACACATTTTGTGTTAACCAAATGTATATAAAAGAATCAAATACTGTAAATTTCCATGATCATGTCCAAATATGTCTTGAATCTTGCTGTCGTTGGATCGGAGCCATCTTGAATCAATACTAAGTATACTAAGTACCATCATTAGTTACATTTTACCGATCTGACCAATGCGAATCTACAAAAATTTCGTAAACCACAACTTATGGGAACTTAACTATGTGGCATCGTTAGAGTGAACTATGTTGAGTTTGATAGAACGTCCAAATAGAAGATACTGCTCCATTTGTATCCAGGTATTTTGTTGCCGCTTTACACGTGCTTCTTGCTGCCAGCGTACGTGGTTTTGAGTAGTTCGTCTGTTTGAAGAGAAGTCATTACAGAAAAAGAAGAAAATCTAGTGGAATTTAATCTCAGACGCTGCTCAGTATGCTTCATTGCTTAGCTGTTTTTGGTACTTTACGTAACCCATACTCCCCTATATAGTAGTCATTTCTTAATTCTCTTTGTGCCTTTGTGGCTTAACAATCTGCTGGTTAAAGCTGTCCTTACGGCCAAATTTTACAATGGAGTCTAAAGATGTCAATTTCTACTGCACTAATACTAATAGTAATTTAATTATCGGATTGAAACATTTTATTCTCGATATTTTCATTTTCTAAGCTTCCCCACCATGACACACAAGACGTCTATCTTTTCACGCCAAACATGACACATCACACTTTACACGTCACAGATCACACATCTCACATCACACATTACACATTACACATTACACATTACACATTACACATTACACATTACACATTACACATTACACATTACACATTACACATTACACATTACACATTACACATTACACATTACACATTACACATTACACATTACACATCACACGTCACACATCACACGTCACACATCACACGTCACACGTCAAACATCACACATCAAACATCATCAAACATCACACGTCACACATATCATTATAACATTCTAAACCGCTGACCACCCAGCAATCACAGTGCAAGAGAAACAGATCCAGGTCGGAATCAGGAGAGAAGGCAGGGGAAGAGAGGAGAAGATGGGGAAGTTTATCTTGCTGGGTGGAGAAGTCGGAAAAGAGTAACGATTTTGGAGTGACGGTCAAGGAGA